>PISX010022939.1:0-30260 GCA_004024625.1 Mellivora capensis
TACAATAATTCTCTCCAATATACCTTCTGCTCCCCTCTCTCTTTCTTCTTCTTCTGGAATCCCAATTATTCTAATGTTGTTTCATCTTATGGTGTCACTAATCTCTCGAATTCTCCCCTCGTGGTCCAGTAGCTGTTTGTCCCTCTTTTGCTCAGCTTCTTTATTCTCTGTCATTTGGTCTTCTATATCACTAATTCTTCCTTCTGCCTCATTTATCCTAGCAGTAAGAGCCTCCATTTTTGATAGCATCTTACTAATAGCTTTTTAAATTTCAACTTCGTTAGATTTTAGTTCTTTTATTTCTCCAGAAAGGGCTTTTATATCTCCAGAGAGGGTTTCTCTAATATCTTCCATGTTTTTTTCGAGTCCAGCTAGAACCTTGAGAATCGTCATTCTGAACTCTAGATCTGACATATTACCAATGTCTGTATTGATTAGGTCCCTAGCCTTTGGTACTGTCTCTTGTTCTTTTTTTTTGTGGTGAGTTTTCCACCTTGTCATTTTTTCCAGATAAGAGTATATGAAGGAGCAACTAAAATACTAAAAGGGTGGCAAAGACCCCAGGAAAATGCCCTTTAACCAAATCAGAAGAGACCCCAAATCATGGAGGGGGGGGAGAAAGGGGATAAAAAGAAGTTCAGAAAAAAAAATTAAAAAAAAAAAAACAAATAAAGAAAAAATATAAAAAAGAAAAAAATATATATTAGACTGGTGACTAGAACAGGGTCACCCACTTAATTGTGGGGTATTTTGGTCTCTTAGAAGAAAGTTCCTCCCAAAATTTTAAAGAATGAAAAATGTATATAAGAGTAAATACAGTGAAGGGATGGAATATGCCTATAAGATGAAAAACAAAAAATTTTTTTTATTTTCTAAAAAAAAAAGGAGTTGATTAAGTTGGTTGGGAGAATAAAGAAAAAGAAATTGGGGAGAATTTGCTCAGGCTGGAGACTAGAACAAGCCTGGGGCTAGATTTAGGGTGTCTTTTGATCCACTAGAGGAAGTTGTACCCCAAATTTTTTAGAATAAAAAACCCTTATGTGAATACAAAAAATAAAGTTAAATACTATGAAGGATAAAATATGACTATAATAATGAAGGTTCAAAAAAGATTATTATTTTTTTGGAAAAAGTATTGTTAAGATAAACTAGTTAAAAAAATGTTAAAAAAAGAAAAGGGTAAAAGTTAAAAAAATTCTTAGCAGAAAAAGAGAAAATGAAAAAAATAAAATTAAAGAAAAAATTGAATTAACTGCAAGACTAAAGAATCATGGGGAGAAAGCCATAAATTCCGCGCTTTGCTTTCTCCTCCTCTGGAGTTCCGCTGCTCTCCTTGTTAAGTGAACTTGGTCTTGGCTGGGTTTCTTTTGATCTTCTGGGGGAGGGGCCTGTTGTAGTGATTCTCAAGTGTCTTTGCCCGAGGCAGAGCTGCACCGCCCTTACCAGGGGCCGGGCTAAGTAATCCACTAGGTTTCGCTTTCGGGAACTTTTGTTCCCTGAGCGCTTTCCGTAGAGTCTGGAGGACGGGAATGAAAATGGTGGCCTCCCAGTCTCCGGCCCGGAGGAGCCGAGATTTTGGGGCCGCATTCCTCAGTGCGCCATCAAAGAAAAGCCCCGGCCACTCCCGTCTCCCTCGCCTCTGGCCGCGCTCCGAGCTCACCCAGCCTGCGACCGGTTCAAGGTAACCCCGAGCTGAGAGCTCACTCCTCGGCTCTGTCTCTGTAGCCGGCTTCCCCGCTCCGATACCTGCGAGCTCTGCGACACTCAGACACCCCGATCCTTCTGTGACCCTGAGGGACCTGGGGCCACACTGACCCTGCGTGGGCTTCACCCCGGTTTAGCCTCTGGAGCGATGTCCCTCCATGGAGCAGACTTTTAAAAGTCCCGATTTAGTGCTCCATTGCTCCGCCGCTTGCCGGGAGCCGGCCCCTCCCCCGCGGTCTATCCTCCCGTCGCTTTCAATTCACTTCTCCGCCGGTCCTACCTTCCAGAAAGTGGCCAATTTTCTGTTTCCAGAATTGCTGTTCTTCCTCTCTTTGATCTCCCATTGGATTTGTAGGTGTTCGCAATGGTTTGATAAGCTATCTAGCTGATCTCCTGCTACCTGATGTAGTCTCAGCTGCTACTTCTCCGCCATCTTGACTCCTCCCCCCGGATACTTCTATTTTATTTTTTTTTAAATTTTTTTAAAAGATTTTATTTATTTATTTGAGAGAGAGGCAGTGAGAGAGCATGAGCGAGGAGAAGGTCAGAGGGAGAAGCAGACTCCCCGTGGAGCTGGGAGCTCGATGCGGGACTCGATCCCGTGTCTCCGGGATCATGACCTGAGCCAAAGGCAGTCGTCCAACCAACTGAGCCACCCAGGCGTCCCGATACTTCTATTTTAAAGTAGTAAGTTGACAACTGTGCCTTAATATGGAATTGGGAATAAATTAGGAAAAATAGAGGTAATCATCCTGCTAGAACCTAGCTATTAAATATCACCAGATTTAGCAAATCAAAGTATGGGCCACCCAATTAAATTTGAATTTCAGATAAGCAATGAATAAATTTTTTTTAGTATAAGTATGTCCCAACTATTATGCCAAAAAATTATTCATTGTTTATCTGAAATTCAAATCTAACTAGGCATCCTATATTTCATTTGGCAATCCTATTTGGAACACAAATCAAGTAAGTAATATGGGCTTGTCTAGGTGTTCAGTGTCTAGAATGAAGAAGTAGTCTCGCCTGATGTGGAATCATCTCCTCAAAACTCTTAGTGACAGAGTTTTGTCCTGGAAGAAAACTGGATTAGACTTCTTTCTGGCTCATGTCTTGCTTTTCCGTTATAGACACCCCCACCCTCTATTCACGTCAAAGTATCTACAGTTCCATACGTTGACCACACAGCTATTATTTTGTATATGCTATTTCTTATACTCTTCCTACCTTCTTCCCTCACTCTCCATTTGACCAATTCCTATTGGTTCTTTGAAGAGTTTCTAACTCCAATGCAATGAGCGAAGGCCAAATAGAATGGGTACGCTCATTTCCATTTTCAAGAGGTGACCATCTTGGTCCTTCAGTTTTCTCCTTTACATAAAGACACGGGTTCAACGAGATAGTTTCCTACTACAAGAAAACAACAGTTAGAGTGTGATGATACATGGCAATTATATCTCATTTTTTTTTAAGTGGCAACTGATTCTTGTTTCCAATGTCAGGGCAGCTAGAGATAATAGTGGGGGATCATTATTAGCTAGCTGGCTTAAAGCCCTTCTGAAAAAAGGATAGCTACAACTATCCTTTTATCAATCACTTATATCAATCCTTGCCACATGGAAATTCATGCCTAATATCATCAGGTCATTTGGTTTTTCAAGAAAAACCAAAAAACATCATTTTTCTCTGTGTGTGAAATCTTCCAATTTACAAATGTTAGCTCTCTCCCTCTTTTTTAAAATCTAAAAATCCAAATTAAACTCACTCTCAGGCTGGATTGAGCCCTAGGACCACCAACTCGATATCTTATATTAAATGTTCAAATCCAACACCATTTTTCAGAGGTCTGTATTAATTGCATTTCTATGGACTGCACCAATATCTTGTACTTCACTATCTAGGCACTGTAGGGCACTTGTCAGCTTTCTTGTTTTGCTCCCTGAAAACACAAATTTTGTGCTTTATTTTCTTAACCTCAGCAACTAGCAGATGTCTGAGAAGTAGAAGGCATCTAGATGAGTGAATGAATGAAAGAGTGAATGCATATAGGTCACCCCTTTTTTCTCAGCCAGAACATGGAATTTTCAAGAGCAGATGAACACTAATAGTCCTTTCCCATCCCAGAACAAGGCAAAAGTGGTAAAATAATAACTTCGGACATGAAATTAGAAGTATTTTGCCTTTAAGGCTGGTAAACTGTGGAAACGTAATAATTTGATTGCGTCTTGGAAACCACATGTGAAGCAGACAATCAGGCTTCTAGAATTTGGCCCTGTTTTATAGTTCTACTTGCAGTGGTTTTAAAATAATGTGACTTATATTCAGTACAAGTGCATTATTGTTAATATTTTATCAGAGAGTTATTGTTTTCCCTTTGAATATGTCTCATTACAGGCGCTGCTGCATTATTAAGTATAAATGTATTACATCCAAGGACCAATTTTCCTACCCCTGTGGTATGTACTTCTGATTCTATACTAGAAGTCAATGGGTAAGTCAGATTCATTTAATCCAAATTTACAGCACATTTTTTTTTAGGACACACATGTTCTTTCCTTTGAGGGATACCTGTATATTCACGTGATATATATCATGTTCTGCAGCAGAATAATGCAAGCAAATGGAGCCAAGTTCATTGTCAACACAAAGGAGCAGCTGCATGGTGACTGCATACATCACTGAATACATCACCTGGGGACTACCAGCCATTGGTACAATCAAGAATAAATCTTCCAAATTTTTGCAAGGAAACAATAGCACAGCCCGTATACATGCTGCTATCCACATGCCTCTTTCTAGAAGGCAAATGTTTGAAGCCAAATATAATGACTCAACTCTGTTAAAATGTAGTTACATTTCCACTCTTCCTGCAGAAACACTATCCAAGGACTGAAGGGCTTGTTGTGTATTTAGGAATGATTTTATGAATTTATAAGCAATCATAGTTTTAAAACTCTGAAGCATTAAGTTAAACATGCCTTGGGCACACAAGAAGCACACACGCACAGCCGTCCTCTGCCACGTTCATTAGCTGACACCTAGCTGTTCAGGGACGCTTTCAGTGAATTAGAGTACATGTTAGGAGAAATTCACCCTAGATCTGAGATTCACCTTTGCCTTTTATTATGTTTGAAATCATTATATTTCCTAGAGGAGAAACTCTAGAGGAGAATTTAAAATATAATTCATTGTTGAGGTGAGCAGTGCGACAGAGTCTTTGTGGGTGCATGGCATGGGTCTTGAGGCAGGACCGGATTCTGGAAGGCTTCTGTGCGTGCCCCAGCCCCTGCTCTCACACTACACCCTGTGTGCCAGGCTCTATCTTTGCCACCTACACCGTGCCTCTTAGAAATTAACCCTTGGGTGCCCGGGTGGCTCAGTTGGTTAAATGTCTGCCTTCAGCTCAGGTCATGATCCTGGAGTCCTGGGATCGAGTCCCACATTGGGCTCTCTGCTCACCTGTGGGTCTGCTTCTCCCTCTGACCTTCCCCCTCTCATGCTTGTTCTCTGTCATTCTCTCTCTCTCTTAAATAAATAAATAAAATCTTTAAAAAACAAAAAAGAAATTAACCCTTGCCTGATACTCAGAAAAGAGCAAACTTCAACAACTTGGGAATGAGAGCATATACAAGGGGAGGAGTTTGGCAAATAGATTTTTAAATGTACTACAATGTTTTCTCCTCCCCGGCAGCTGGACCTAGAAAATTCCAAAAATAAGAAAAGGAAATCAGTTTTCTTTTTTTAAATTTTTGTGTTGATGGCTTTTGGCTGTTCTGTCATAAACTGGTTCTTCACAGGGGAAGAATAGTTAGATTAAATTAGTTTTCTGCAAATTGTGGTTTGAGATCTTCAGACAGCTGGCACAGGCATCAGGTGGGAGCTTGATAAAACTGAAAATTCCTGAGGTGCCTGGGTGGCTCAGCCGTTGGGCATCTGCCTTCGGTGTGCGTCATGATCCCAGGGTCCTGGGATCAAGTCCCACATCGGGCTCCCTGCTCGGTGGGTAGCCTGCTTCTCCCTCTCCCACTCCCTCTGCTGTATTCCCTCTCTTGCTGTGTCTCTCTCTGTCAAATAAATAAAATCTCTTAAAAAATATTTTTTTAAAAACCTGAAAATTCCCGTGTCTCGACTTACAAAACAAGTCTATGGGTCCTACCAATCTGCCCACTCAACCTGCTTCTTAGGTACATCACGGTTTGAGATCTTCCAGGCTAGGTGAATATGAGGGCCCCTTCCTCCTATAAAATTCTGGGAGGCTTGAAGGGTCTTTCTAAAGTTAACCTTGTTGGTAATGGGAATTTCTACTCTGCTTTTGCATTAGATTTACTAAACCTAAAATGGGTTTCTCCAAATAGAATTTAGTTAACAGATGAAGTGTGGTATGATCTGGTCACCCTTGGTTTATGTGAACCAATAGCACTTGAGTATTTACTCAGGGAATTAGATTTAAAATAGATTGATCAAGTAACTCGAGTCTTAGCAATTCTCACGATGTCTGGGAGGCTGATTAATCTATGTTTTTCATGTACCTTCTGTTTAACTTTAACAAATCTGAATTTGTTCAGGTCAGTTCCTCTCGGGGTAGAGTTTACTTGTCTTCAAAATCTGTATAAGAATTCAAAGAAAAGTTTCCAGAGAGCCATGTAAGTTCTTAAAAATCCAGCGAGGAAGTTGACATCAAGAAGGAGCAGAGGAGATCTTGCATCAGCAAATCCTTCCTTCTAGATGATTGTCAGATTAGAGCAAACCTCGCTTCCAGCTGGGAAGCTTGTGGAGAAACTGGAACTCTCATGTGTTGTTGATGTGAGTGGGAAATGGCGCACCCACTTTAGGAGAAGATTTGGCAGTTCTTTAAAGTTAAAGATGCCCCTTTCCCATGACCTAGCAATTGCATTTCTAGGTATTCACCCAAGAAAAATCAAAGCACACGTTCATACTAAGACTTGTACTGAAATATTCTTAGCACTTGTATTCATAATAGGCAAAAACTGGAAACAGCCTCGATGTCCAGCAACAGAATGGCCAAATAAATTGTGGTGTGTTCATACAACGGAAAATATCCACTACTGATGTACTTGAGACCTAGATGAATTTCAAAACATTTTGCTGGCTGAAAGAAGCCTTACGCAAACGATTGCATACTGTATGATCCCATTTACATGTTCCTGGCTCTGTTTATTTGCTCTTTGTGTAGACATGGTTTCAGGCTGCTCCACAGAAGAGTCTCTGGCAGAGGGCCTGGGCTGGAAACAGCACCCAATTACAATAATAACCACCATTACTGAATGCTTAAGGGCCTGGCAATAATCTGAAATTGGGATATTACTCCTATTTTATGGATGAGAAAACTGGGCTTCAGTCAGAACATATGACTTGCCCAAAGCTTTATAGAAAATAGGCACTCCAGCTAGGTCATTTCTATCCTCAGACTTTTTTTTTTTTCCAAAGCAGCACTTAGGGGTGCTTTTGTCAAGAAGAGGGTGTTGGTAATGTAGAAAGAGGAATGAAATCAGTCTTGGGTCTCTGCCTGAGGTGGAGGATACTACAGAAGATCCGTGATTGTCTGATAGATATTTCTTTCAAGGGTAGAAAGTACCTTCACCCTACTTCACAATCTATTGAGCAATTGCTAATTTGTTCCTCACAAAAGCCCAGAAGTGAATAAAGAAGTTGTCCTGGATAAATAAATTATAGGACTCAAGTCTTGTAAGGGGATTTTGAACTGATGTGCAGGACCCGTGATGAACTTTCTGGTAGACCACGTTATTATGTGGGACAAAGGTGTGAAATGTTTTACCTGTGTGTGTGTGTGTGTGTGTGTGTGTTTTAATGCTTTGTGGCTTCAGAAGTTACTAAAGTAAGGGACATGTTGGCTAGTATTTTGGGGGGACATTAGGGAGTAAGAACAGAGGTGTGTGGAGGTGGTAGTGGAGGGAAGGTGTTCAGGTTCTGTCCATTCTCTTTTTCTAGCAGCATGAATGCATTTCAGTGATGGTTTTTACTAGTGACTCCAAAGCTGGCATTTCAGATTCCTTGATAACCCTAGGTATTCACCCAAAAGGAATGAACACCTTTGAAGCCATAACAGATGAATCTTTGACATAGGAACTCACTTGGTGGAGGTGTGTCACAGATCCTTCGAGAAGCTTCTCCCCGTAAAAACGAACCCACATGAAAAATTCTCCATGCAATCTAAAAAGGTTGACAGGCTTACTAAAACCAACAGAGGGGGTCCCTGTTAAGAACCCCTACATTGGATAGTAGCTTAGGAATTTACCCAGAGTACCTTGGGGTGGGAGAGGAGCTCTAGCTGAGTGGTCCTAAGCTTCCAGTCAGGATAGATCCACTGGTGTAAAGAGCCCTGAATTGGGAACAGCAGTCTCAGCGTTGCCACTTTACCAGCTCTGTGGCTTCAGACAAATCCTTTCTGACCCGTGGAGGGTGTGGGTCGCTCAGTCATTTAAGCATCTACCTTTGGCTCAGGTCATGATCCCAGGGTCCTGGGATGGAGTCCTGCATTGGGCTCCTTGCTCAGCGGGGAGTCTGCTTCTCCTTCTCCTTGCCACTCCCCCTGTTTGTGCTCTCTGTCAGATGAATAAATAAAATAATTTTTTAAAAACTTCAAATCTTTTCTGAGCCTTAATTTCCTCATCTAGAAAATGTGGACAATAATGTCTGCCATGATCCACCTTGCTGAGAAGAATATCCATACCACACAGTCTCATTCTTTGTAAACTGTCAATCATTTGACAAACATTGGATATGTCAGATGTGGGCCTAAGGGCTAGGTTTATAGAGATGAATCAACTATTAAGAATTTCCTTCCATGGGCGGCGGGGGAGGGGGCTCCTGGGTGGGACAGTCTGTTAAGCGGCCAACTCCTGATCTGATTTCGTTCGGCTCAGGTCATGATCTCAGGGTTGTGAGATGGAGCCCAGCATGAAGTCTGCATGAGATTCTCTCGCTCCCTCTTCCTCTGCCCCTCCCTCTGCTCTTTCTGTCTCTGTAATAAATAAATAAATAAATAAAGAAAGAAATAAATAAATAAAATCTTAAAAAAAAATTTCCTCCCTTGGTGTGGTAGGGAATTGGGTGACAAGTAATAAATGAATAAATGAATAGAACAAAATGAACAGAACGAGCAGAACATAATGTCAAAGTGTTCATTGCTTTGTGAGCTCTTATCCCAGAGTGTAGCAGTGGGAAAGAACATGGTGGGGAGATAGGAAACTACCTCCCTGAAATAGTCAGGGGCAGCTCTCTTAAGAGGAACTGTCTGAGTTACTAAGTCATTAAGAAAACAGAAGTGGCAGTGGAGATGCCGAGGAAGAGGCAGATTGGAGATATACTTTATTTTATCAAAATATGTCTCTAAACTGTGTTTTTGGCCAAGTCGTACATTGACAGGCTTTAAAATTCAAAAGGTACAAACAGAAATAGAGTAGAAGTTTCCTTCTACCCAGCCACCAGGTTCCCCTCCCCAGAAGCAGCATATGGTACCAGCTTCTTATGTATTCTTCTACAGATTTTTTTCATATGCGAGCAAATACATCTCCACAAAGGATAACGCATCGTATATAATGTTCTGGACCTTGCTTTTTTCCTTTACAGTCTATCTTAGAAATCACTCCCGGTTAGCGTTTAAACAGATACCTCATTCATTTTGATGACTGCTTCCGATTCCATGGGCTGCCTGCCTGCACCATCATTGACTTAACCTCTTCCCTCCTGATGGACCTTCAGGTTGTTTCCAAACTTTTGCTGTTGCAGACTGCATCTGCCAACCATCTGTGAGTGTACCTGGAGGATAAATTCCTGGAAGGGGAATTTCTGGGTGCATTTGTAATTTTCGCAGGCACTGTCATTTGCATCTGTGAGACGTCCTGCCAATTTGTAGCCCAAACTCGCAAAGTTTGAGAGAGGTTTCCCCCCACATCTTTGCCAGTTATCAGATGATCAAAGTTTTGGAGCTTGGGAATCTGGTAAGTGAAGAGTTTCTTTGGGGTGGGAGGGTTTAATTATTTATTTGTCTTATTATGAGCAAGTTTGAGCATCTTTCACCACAATTATGAGGCATTTGTATTTCAAGCTCTGTGAACTGCCTGCTCATACCCTCCACCAGGTTTTCTTTTAGGCAGTTGGTATTTTCTTTTTGATTTTATACATGGCATTTGAATCACAGTCACTTCTCCTGGACGTATTTAATTTTTTGTTATTGACACCAATAATTTCTTTTATGGCTCCAAGTTTTAGGTCAGCCTAGGCTGTTGGGTGCCTTCTAGTATGTTTAGGGTTCCATGTTTTTTTGTATTTAAATCTTGAATGTATTTGTAAGAGGTGAGAGGTACAGAACCACCCCATGCTCACCAGTAGTTGCAATATCATTTGTTGAATAATTCAGCATTTCCACACTGTTCCAACATGCCACTTCTATCATATATTACATTTCTGTTGGTAATTGCCTTATTTCTGGACCTTCTGTTGAAGTGATCTCCCTACTCATGCATCATTATCACATGGTCTTAATTGTCAGAGCTTTGTGATAAATTTTAATATTTTGTAACTTTAGTTCCTTTTTATCTGCCTTCTTGGGAAAATGGCGATTGTCTACTCTTGATTACTGTTTTTTTTTGCCCACATGGACTCTAGAAACGGTTTGTCTATTTCCAGGAGAAATCCTGTTATTTTTTAATTGGGCTCACATTAAAATGATAGATTCACTGAGGGAAAAGGAACCATTTCTACAGCACTGATGCTTCTTATCCAAAAATATGCCATTCCTTTCCATTTTAAAAAAGTTTTTCTTGTGTCCTTTGGGAGCATTTAAGCATTCTTCATATAGATCAGGCAAATACTTTTAGTATATTCCCAGATATTTTATCTTTTCAGTGGCTTTTGTAAACCGGGGTCTTTTCTTTCAATACCTCTTCTGTTTGTGTATATGAAGCCTATATATTAATTTTGTATATATATTTCTATTTAATTTTGTATCTATGAATTTTATTGAATTATCTTATTTTTTATAGTGACTTTTCAGTTGATTCTTTTAGAATTTTTTAGGTCTACAACTGTACCAAATGTAAATAATGATAATTTTACCTTATCATTTCCAACTTCATACTTTTAGCTTATTTCTTTTGCCTAATTACATTAGCCAGTATCTCCAGATTTAAGTTAAATAAAAGGAATGATAATGAACTTTGTTATCTTATTTCAGTCTCAAATGAGAATGCTTTCACTGTGTTCCCTTTAAGCATATGCTGACTTTAGAATATATATAATATGTATATTGACAGGAGGAGATTGGGAAGATGGCAAAGTAGAAGGACCCTAAGCTCGCCCCAGCTCATGTGTACAACTAGATATCCTTCAGCCTTGTAAATAAACTGGAGTGTGATCAGAAGTCTGGCAGAACAAACTCCACAACTAAAAAAAGCTGAATCTGAGAGGTTAGGAAGGGCAGGAATTGTGGCTGGAGCTGCTCCAGGAGGGAGGAAGCTGCAGGCATGGTTAGGGGAAAGAAATGGTTCCTCACACCAGGGAGCCCACACCAGGGAGCCCACACTGGAAGCCAATTCCCCATAACATTTGTTTTGAAAACTAGAGGGGCTGAACTCCCTGAGAGTGTACAACCAGCAGGACTCCTCCCCTGGAGATTTAAAAGTCAGCTGATTCATCCCTGGGCAAGCCAGGAGGGAGAGTGATAGCTGGGTCCTTGCCCTTAAAGAGATAGCAACCCACGGAGAGGCAACATAGAAGCATGACGTTAGGGGCAAATGGAAGGAAAATCTGTTTATACTGATCTTGGAACATGTTGGGGGACTTCTCTGGGAACACAGGAGCTGGCAGGGGCCATTTTCCTCCCTTATCCCCCCAGCATAAGCACAGAGCCTCTTACAGGAGGCAGCGGTGCCCGGAATCTTAACTACCTAACCTGCTAGCAATGCACTCTGCCCATGCATTCTCCTGAAGACTTGCCCACTGCAAGCCTGCGGACCTTAGCCCTGGGCTCAGCACAAATTTTGTTAATGCCTCATACAAGTGCTGTGCACACTGATGCTCCATTGAGCAGCTCCATTTCAAGACATGCAGAAAAAGCAATTGACAAAGTATGACATCGATTCATGATAAAAACAAAAACAAAAACACCAAACCCTCAACAAAGTAGGATGAGAGGGAACATAATTCAAAATATTACAGACTCAATGGTGAAAAATTTCTCCTAAGGTCAGGAGCAAGACAGGAATGGCCACTCTCCCCACTATTATTTAACATGATAGTGGACGTCCGTGCCACAGCAATCAGACAAGAGGAAGGAATAAAGGGCATCCAAGTCTGTGAGAAGTAAAACTTTCACTATTTGTAGATGACATCATACACATACTGAGAATATTAAAGGCTCCACCAAAACCCCACTAGAACTGATAAATGAATTTAGTAAGTTTGCAGGATACAAAATCAATGTTTAGAAATCCATGCCATTGTTATATACTAATAATGAAAGAACAGAAAAAGAAATTAAGAAAGGGGTCCTATTTGCAATCGCACCAAGGATAATAAAATACCTAGGGATAAACTTAACCAAGGCGGTCAAAAACCTGTTTCTGAAAACTATAAAACATTGATGAGAGATATTGAAGATAACACAAAGAAGTGGAAAGATATTCCACGCTCATGGATTGGAAGAACAACTATTGTTAAAATGTCCATACTAGGGTGCCTGGGTGGCTCAGTGGGTTGGGCCTCTGCCTTCGGCTCGGGTCTTGATCTCGGGGTCCTGGGATCAAGTCCCGCATCGGGGTCTCTGATCAATGGGGAGCCTGCTTCCTCCTCTCTCTCTCTCTGCCTGTGTCTCTGCCTACTTGTGATCTCTCTCTGTCAAATAAATAAATAAAATCTTTAAAAAAAAAGTCCATACTAACCGGGGCACCTGGGTGGCTCAGTGTGTTAAAGCCTCTGCCTTCGGCTCAGGTCATGATCTCAGGGTCCTGGGATCGAGCCCCACATCGGGCTCTCTGCTCAGAAGGGAGCCTGCTTCCTCCTCTCTCGCTGCCTGCCTCTCTGCCTACTTGTGATCTCTGCCTGTCAAATAAATAAATAGAATCTTAAAAAAAAAAATGTCCATACTACCCAAAGAAAGCTACAGATTTAATGCAGTCCCTATCAAAATAACAACAACATTTTTCATAGAACTACAACAAGCAATTTTATAATTTACATGGAACCGCATAAGACTCTGAATAGCCAAAACAATTTGAAAAAGAAAAGCAAAGCAGGAGGCATCACAATTCCAGATTCCATGTTCTATTACAAAGCTGTAGTAATCAAAACAGTATGGTTTGGCACAAAAATAGGCACACAGATGAATGGAATAAAATAGAAAGCCCAGAAATAAACCCACGTTTCTGTGATCAACTAATCTTTGACAAAGCAGGAAAGAACATCCAATGGGGAAAAGACAGTCTCTTCAACAAATGGGGTGGGAAGAACGGGACAGCAACATGCAAAAGAATGCAGCTGGACCATTCCTTACACCATACACAAAAATAAATTCAACACGGATTAAAGACCTAAATGTGAGACCCCAAAATATAAAATCCTAGAAGAGAGCATAGACAGTAATTTGTCCAACATCAGGTGGAGCAACTTCTCACTAGATAAGTCTCCCGAGGGAAGAGAAACAAAAGCAAAAATAAACTATTGGGACTACATCAAAATAAAAAGCTTCTGCACGGGGTGCCTAGGTGACTCAGTCAATTAAGCATCTGCCTTTGGCTCAGGTCATGATCCCAGGGTCCTGGAATTGAGCCCTGCATGGGGCTTCCTGCTCAGCAGGGAGCCTGCTTCTCCTGGTCCTCCCTGCTGGTACTCTTTCTCAGTATTGCTCTCTTTCTCAAATAAATAAATAAAATCTTTAAACTAATAAAAAGAAGAAGTGTGAACCCTGCTCCTCATGATGGGGTTATCAGTAGGATTTCTGGTAGCGAGCATGGGCACCAGGAGGCAGATGCTTAATCAACTGAGCCAGCCAGGCACCCCCAGGGTTAACCTTTATAATAAAAAACTGCCACAGGAAAAAAAAATCACATATAGAGATATATATATATATCAATCACTTATACAATTCAACACCCCAAAACCAAATAATCCAATTAAAAAATGGGCAGCAGACATAAACAGATATTTCTCCAGCAAAGAAATATAGATATCCAACAGACACATGAAAAGATGCTCAACATCGCTCATCATCAGGTTAATGCAAATCAAAACCACAACGAGATATTATTGCACACCTGCCAGAATACCTAAAATCAATAGCACAAGAACCAACAAGTGCTGGGAAGGATGTGGAGAAAAAGGAAGCCTCTTACCCTGTTGATACAAATGCAAACTGGTGCAGCCACTGTGGGGAACAATATGGAGGTTCCTCAAAAAGTGAAAAACAGAACTACCCATGGGGCACCTGGGTTGCTTAGTCGGTTAAGTGTCAGACTCTTGATTTGATCTCAGGGTTGTGATCTGAGGGTCATGGGACCGAGCCTTGCATTGGGCTCTATGCTTTGTGGGGGTTCTGCTCAGGATTCTCTCCCTCTGTCCCTCACCTGGCTTGTGCACACACTCTCTCTAAAATAAATAAATGGATCTTAAAAAAATAGAACTACCCTATGATCTAGTAATTGCACTGCTGTAATACAAAAACACTAATTCATGCACCTCTTTATTTACAACAGCATTCTTTACAATCCCAAATCATGGAAGCAGTGCAAGCATCCATTGATTGACAAATGAATAAAGAAGATGTAGGGCACACACACACACGGTGGAATATTATTCAGCCATAAAAAAGAGTGAAATCTGGCCATTTGCAACAACATGGATGGAGCTAGAGGGTATTATGTTAACCGAAATAAGCCAGTCAGAGAAAGACAAATACCATATGATTTCACTCATATGTGGAATTACAAAACAAAACAAACAAAGGGAAAAAAAGAGACAAAACAAAAAACAGACTTAACTAGAGAGAAGAAACAGAGGGCTACCAGAGTGGGGGTGGGGAATGGATGAAATAGGTGATGAGGATTACGAGTCCACTGATTGTGATGAGCACTGAGTAATGCACAGAATGGTTGAAATACTATATTGAACACCTGAAACTAACATAACATTGTATGCTATCTATACCGAAATTAAAATAAAAAACTTAAATAAAAATATGTATATTAGAAATATATATATAATGGTAAAATATACATAACATAAAATGTGCCATTTTCATCTTTTTTTAAATGTATTTATTTATTTATTTGATGGGAGGAGGGGCAAAGGGAGAGGGAGAGAAAGAACTTCAGACTCCCCACTGAGCACAGAGCCTGAATATGCGGCTCCATCTCACAACCCTGAGATCATGACCTGAGCCAAAACCAAAAGTCGGATGCTCAACTGACTGAACCATCCAGGTGCCCTTCATTTTCATCATTTTTAAGTGTACAGCTCCGAGGCATTACAGACATTCATATTTCTCTGCAACCATCACAAGTATCCATCTCTAGAACCTTTTCATCGTCAGGCATAATATGGGTTTTTTTTTGCACAATTCACATAACTTTTACTACTGTATAGTGTTAAAAAGGCATAATATGTTTTTATCACGCTGTCTTATCTTTACTTTCTATTTTAAAAAGAGATTTTAAAAGTAAGACAATGTTAAATTTTATTAAATGCCCTTTAGCATTTATGAAGAAAATTATGTAATTTTACTTGTTTGACCTCTTTTTCACTTTACTTTTTAATTTTATTTATTTATTTATTTATTTGGGGGGAGCGGCAGAGGAAGAGGGAGAGAAAGAATCTCAAGTCGACTCCCTGCTGAGCATGGAGGCTGGTGTGGGGCTCAGTTTCACAATGCTGAGATCACGACCTGAGCTGAAATCGAGAATTGGACCCTTAACCGACTGAGCCATCCAGGCTACCCTACTTATTTGATTTCTTAATATAATAAATTGTTTTAGTAAATTTCCTAATTTTGAATGATCCTCAGATACCTGGAATTAACTAATCCTGCTCTGGGTGTGCTATTCTTTAAATGTGGGTTTTTTTTTTTTCTTTCAATTAGGATTAAAAAACAAACTAGCTTTAGCTTGACTTATAATTTTCCCCCTTTGCCCATCAGGTGGTTTTATATGATGAAAATGGCAGAACTTGCTGGTGAATTGGATGTGGGGATTGAGGATAAAGAAGGATCTGGATGAAACTCAGCCTTATGGCCAGTTTGGGGAAGTGGGGGCAGTACCTTTCACAGAACTGGGGAAGCCTAGGGGTGGGAGGCTCAGACTGGGTTCTAATCAACAGTGAGTGAAACTCCAAGGGAGTACAGGGGAGTGGGTTATTAAGATCACCTTGTAACCACTTTCAAAATGGGCAGGCAGAAGTTAAAATAGTTTGTAAGCCTCCAGTTCAAGAGAGCAGACTACTAATTTCCTATCCCTCCTGAGACCCCCATTAAAATGATAATAGAAGGGACACCTGGGTGGCTCAGTTGGTTGAGCGGCTGCCTTCGGCTCAGGTCATGATCCCAGAGTCCTGAGATCGAGTCCCGCATCTGGCTCCTTGCTCGGCGAGGAGTCTGCTTCTCCCTCTGCCTCTGCCTGCCACTCTGTCTGCCTGTGCTCGCTCGCTCTCTCTCTGACAAATAAGTAAATTTTAAAAAAATCTTAAAAAAATGATAATAGAAGAATAGAAAAAAATATATATATAAGCCCTTAATAAAGACACCATAAGCAGCCCATAGTGTGTGGTAGGGGCAGGAAAATATCTGCTCCTGGGTGATTCCGGTAAGTTTCAGGGACAGGAAAGCCAAATGAAGGCTGATGACTGAGGGCCTGCTGGCCTGGACTCTGTATAGTGCAGGCTATGGCCAAGCATGGAGCATATCTGGAGAGCTGGGAAGACACAAGGGTCAGAATGGAAGTGAAAACAGGGGAACTACTAGATGGCTGCTAAGGATGTCTTGTTTCCCATCCTCCTCTCATCCCTGCACGCAGGATGTCCAGCAGCCAGTTATCTAGTATATAAGCAAAAGGAACAACAATAACAACAGCAATAATAATAATTAAATAAAACATTAAAAACTGGCAGGTCATTCTCTAAGTATATTTAATAAATGGTCTGGTGATTACAAAGTTACCAGATATTTGAAAAGAGCTTGCAACATGCAAAGGAAAGAAATACCAAAAAAAAAAAAAAATCCACAAAGGAACTAAAGATATGTTCTAACCATATGAGGAGAGGAAGAGGTGATGGTGGTGTTTGTGTGTGTGTGTGTGTGTGTGAGAGAGAGAGAGAGAGAGAGAGAGAGAGAGAACACGCTAAATTCTCAACTGTCATGCTGACAAGTGAACAGATATTTTAAAATGATAAAAAAAAAAAGAAATCAAGGCATAAACAGTTTAGAGAGACAGAGATAAACTTCCAAAGATAAGCAAAGAGTCAAATGAGGAATAGATAACAGTAGAGCACCAGGGGAAGGATGAGAGAAGATGTGCTAGAGCATCTGATGTTTTAAGTGCTCACCTTAAAAATAAAACTGTCTATTTATTTTTCCAGCAAAAATGGGTTTCTTGGGGAATAACAGAAAATTGCAATTAGGGATGTGCAAGCTATGGCAAAGCCATTGGCCAGTTGGGAGAACGAAGGAGAGAAAACTTCTTTTATGGAGGGGGCAGTTGGGAGGGGCCATTATAAACAAAAAGTCCCCTGGAGGAAACTGGGAATTTGAAGGCTTTTCATTGGCTGAATTGTGGCAGTCTCTCATTGGCTGGGCTGTTGCTGGGCAAGGAGAAGTTCTTCCTTCCTGCTGCTCAAATAGTAAAGTATAGGCTTCTTCCTGCTGGGAGTGCAAGGTACTCTCTTCATGTTAGGGTCTGCAATTGACCACATTGGTAGGGCATGAGAGCTCCTTCTCCTGGCCTCCAAACTCCATTCTGGTGAGGTTTCCCTTTATCCATTTTTATATAACCATGTGCAAATTTTACTGCAATAGAAGACATAAAAAGCATTAAAAAAACAAAAGCAGAAAACAAAATGTACATAGTCAGGCTGTACATAGAATGTGTGTAAATGGAGGGGAGGGAGAGATCTGGAATATATATGCAGAAAAGACTCCCCAGATGATTCTGAGCTGAGTCTTCCCTCTGCCCTTGGTACTATAGTACCGTAGCTGCATAGCTCTGGAGAGATGATGGTCTCTTCCCTGGGGTCATTGTGAAACAGACTTCTGATAGATAGTAGACCCCCTGAAGTCAATTTGGCATGAACTACCAAGGCCTCCCAGCATAAAAGCGTAAATAATGGGAGGGCATCAACTGCTTTGATAAGACCTCATCAGCAGAAAACTAACAGACATTGACTGGCTAAATTTATAAAAATCAAGTAATCCTAGAATGGGAGAGAGGAAGAAATGGGTGGGGGGGGACTCCACACAAAGTAAAATCTTTTAAATGTCCCAAATACTAAGTTAGAGTTGCAAAGAGTTGGGACCAAAACAGGAAAGAAAGAGCTCTTTCTGGACTTATACTTGCTGTTCCTAACATCCAAGATGCTCTTCCAACAAGATCTTGGCCTGGCTATTTCCTTGTTATTTGGGTCTCAGTTTAAATGTCATTTCATTCATTCATTAATCCAGCATACTGGTTAGTGAGCAGCTCAGTGGGAGGAGCTGGTGGGCTCTAGCTGGCAAAGAACAGAGGAGACACCACAAAGCCCCTACTCTCAGGGACCGATAAAGTTTGACTTTATCAACTTGCTCAGGGACCGATGTGGAGAGACTGACAATAAGCAAATAAGTGGATGAATTATCCCAGGTCGGATTCCCTGGGAAGCTGACTGAGTCATGTCAAAGACAAAACTAAGTCCCAGGCAAAATTAACATGGGCTCTTCATTAGGAACCTCCTGCAAAGGTACCCATCTTCTCTCATTTCCATTTCACCCTGCGTTCCAGGGTGTTGGAATGCTTTATAGAATCAAAAGAAGAAATACTGAGATAGTCTGTGACTGGAAAGTGTTCTATTATGGTGGGATTTTTTGGAAGTGGGAGACTTTATAATAGATCTTCAGGTCCATTTGGCATCCTTGGTTAGAGCTGTTTGGAGATATTTCGAAAGAGGAAGAATTGTTCAATGTTAAGGGCATAGAGTGTTTTATGGCTGGCTGCTTCCTCGAATCTGTAGGGGTCCACATCGGGCTTTTTGCAAGTAACATGTTAACAATGGTGCTTAATGGAGGTGCTGCCGGAGGGGGCGTGGCTACCACACCAGGCACTTTCTCAAATGAAGGTTCATTAGGAGAGCCCTTGGCATCAATACCTGTGGGAGGTTGGGCAAGCTAGCAGGCATGGGCAGAGAAGGAGATGCGTTACCATGAGACCCATTAAAGGCCTTGGGCAACCCTCCGGGGCTCTGTAGAGCTAGAATTGTCCTTCAGAGGTGTCCGTAGGGGGAAGAGATAGCTGGGTCTCTATACTCCAGCAATCATCAGTCATTGGAAGTGACCAGATCAAGTTTGGCCTTATTTATCTACTTATTTTTTAATGTTTTAATTCTTCTGGTGTTACTGCTTTATCTGCAAACGTGGAAAAGGTTTTGCACACTACTCTGAGTAAGAAGGACTGTGAGTGGAAAGTTTGGAGCAAGAAAGTGCCTTGTAAAGGATCCCTTTGGCTGAAATGTAGACAATTACCTGTAGGAATGCAAGGTTAGAAAGAGAAGGCTGTTGAAAAACTAGTCCAAAGGACACAAGGACGGCATAGACCAAGGTGGGAGCACGGAAGGTAATGAAGAGAGGAGTGATTCTGGATACATTTCAAGGGAAGGGCCAATGAATTTTTCTATAAACTAGATGTGGGGTATGAGAGGAAGAGAGGAGTCAAGGAAGATTTCAATGTTTTTGGTGTGAACAGTTGATATTGCTCATTCTGCTGAGAAAGGAAATACTAAGAAGAACAGATTTGGGACAGAAAGAGAATCAAGGGGTCCCTGGGCGGCTCAGTCAGTTAAGCGGCTGCCTTCAGCTCAGGTCATGATCCTGCAGTCCTGGGAGATCCGGGGATTGAGCCCCATGTTTGGCTCCCTGCTCAGTGGGCAGTCTCCTCCTCCTTCTCCCTCTGCCCCACCCCCACTTGTGCTCACTCTCTCTCTTAAATAAATTTTTTAAAAAATCCTAAAAAAAAAAGAAAGAGACTCAAGATTCTAGTTTGGGACGTAATTTGAATTTGCCATAACTGTTAGATATTCAAATGGAGATTTTGGATAGGCAGGTGGACATTTAAGTCTGGAGTTCAGGGAAGAGGTTGGATTTAGGGGTGAAAATCTGGGAGTCTTTGGCATATAAAAGGCATTGGGACAGTGAAACTTGATTCTTTCTCTTTGAAGACCAGTTTTCAAAATGATCAATTAGTTCCTTATTGTTATCTTCAGGTGGTCAGTGAGGGCTTTTATTTTTTTTTGCTTTTGTTTTTATGTATCTTACCATGAACTCATGACTTTAAGTATACCCAACATGTTTCCATCCTATGCAATTATACTTCCTATGGATACTCAAATATTTGGCAAGTGGGAGTTCCAGTAGGTTGGCACCTGAATTCTTCTGATACTTTCCCAGCAGTCTTTGATAGTTTCCTTACTTTCTAATATGGCAAGGTATTCCAAGCGTCTCTTGTACCTTTCCTATCCCATAACTGAAAGCAGCCATTTCTTCAAGGAGTCCTGGTCTATTTTAGTGGGAAATAGTATTTGGATACTACAGTCTGGGCTTTCAGTGCTACTGGATTGGGTCACTGTTTTCAGGCCTTTTCAATGTCTGAGCTTGGAAATTGATTTTTTTTCCTATGAAGATAAAGTACATTATGAAATCATACATAGCACTAAAAAAAAATTATTTAGTTTAGAGAGAGAGAAAGTGCATGAGTGGGGGGAGGGGAAGAGGGAGAGAGAGAGAGAGAGAGAGAGCATGAATCCTCAAGCAGACTCCCTGCTGAGCTCAGAGCCCAACAGGGGGCTTGATCCCAGGACCCTGAGATCATGATATGAGCTGAAATCAAGAGTCTCCCAGGTACCCCATATATAATACTTCTAATTTAAATTTGGAATTGCAGGGTTTTACTTAACCTTTTTGATATTCAATCCATACCTCTATTTATACTCTTATATCCAAAATTTTTGTTCCCAATTTCATCAACATATTACATGAAACAGTCTCAGAATACCAACACCAAGGTTATTATTAACATGATGGCTGAAAGGAGTTAAGAATGTTTTTGGATTTCTTTTTGCCTTTAGAGTATATCCCATTAGGGACATACAGACAAATTACTGTATTTAAAAATATTTTGAAATAATTATTCTCTGTGTGGTTTTTCTGTCAATTTGATAGATAATTTGGTTCATTTGTTTTGTGTAGTTTTTGGTTTTTGAGATTGCTTTTAGAAAATTTCATTTTGTTTTCTAATTATGTAAAATAGATAGTTTCAAAATCAAATATACATAACAAGATATATTGAGACATCTAGCTTCCACCCTTGTCCTTCCCACCCTGTTGCTTTTGTTTCTCTATCAATAATTTTCTAAAAAAAATGCTTTTGTTTACCCTTCTGATAAAAAAATATAAACAAATACATGTTGGGAGATAATTTTCCATGGTTCTCTCATGTTTCTGCACATTTTGTGAAGAGAGTCACTGATTGCTTTTATTCTGGACTATATTTTCAAGGATGTTTGTAGAGCTAACAGCCTTGAAAGATAGAGATAGTATCTCCCTTGGGAGCATAGGGCAGAATTATTGCCGGTTATAAAATATTCAGGTTTCCTAAGTTTAGGGATACTTTCCTGTAATGAACCCCACTGCTTGAGAAGGCATTACATATGACCCTCTTCATGCCACCCTTTAGTAATTAGAGCTTGGGGACCTGGCTAAAATGCCAACAGTCTGATTCATGCTACTTCTGTGAGTAATAAGTTCCTTTGTCTCTTTTCTTTGCGATCAGAGAGTTCTGAGCAAAGAAGTGCCTTAATTTTATGGGGTTGTGATCATGCACACTTTAAAAGGATTACTCTGGATGCAGTGTGGACTATCACCAGTAGTGGTGAAAGGATGGAAATAAGAGGCTGTTGCCAAAGGAAGCAAAGATGGGTATGGTCGAGGGTGAGAGCAGAAATGGTAATGAGCAGAGAATTGAATCTGGAGACATTTGACCCTCCTGAATTTCAGATACTAGATGTGTCAAATTCAAACAGCAAAAATACATTTCAAAACTTGTTTTAAGCTTGATTTTATCGACTTATTCAAAAGGTCTGAAATGGCATCAAAGTAGATGCATTTAGTAGTTTTCTTTCTGACTTTGTCCATAGTCATTCAACTCCCTCTCTGAAGGCAATTAGAATTACAAGTTAGTTAAATTGCCCAGAGAAATATGAGATGGAATTATAAGACCCAAGAATCATGTATCTACCTTCTACTAGAATCCATGAAACTATGGCAGGCTAACTTGTTAGATTGCAAGTAGGATGAAATCTCTGACCCTTTACAATTCTTGACAACACACACATATTTTTGGATTCTACCTTAAGCATTTCTTAGACAAATATTAGTGTTCTATACATACTCTGTTCATTTAAGGAGTAAGTACAGAAAATATTTAAAATCAGGGAACTGGATGGGATCCAGGCATTGAATGAAGATGAAAAAGAAGTCCAAGGGTGATCTCTGGGGCTTTCTAATATTTGGAGGTTGGAAAGATGAAGGAAAATCATTGGAGAAAGGTAGAAAGGGAATTAGAAAGAGTAATGGCCCAGATTCTGAATTCTTTCTTGACCAACAATCCTGAAGAACTCTAAAGTTGCACCCCACCCCCAATTCAATTGCTCTGTATTTGTCACCTGCTTTAAATACTTCATAGCATTTATGCCTATCTGAAATGGTTTATTTAACTTCCACATTAGATCATTTATTCTGTGAGATCGCAGACTTCTCTAAAGGGTTGCCACTGCATCCTTGGCAACTAAATCAGGGTCCAAGTGTCCCTAAAGCCTGAGGAAGGACAAACTGTGTGTATGTGTGTGTGCGTGTGTATGTGCATGTTTTAAAAAGGAAAAAAAGGATAATCCAAGTAATTATAGACACCAACATACTTGGGAAAATATAGGAAAAAAAATTACAAACGAATCAGTTTTCTGGCACTTAAGAAAGCAAAAATCAGCGTGTGGCTAGCAGTATGAGTCCATGGTGAGCCCATGTGCCAGACTGATTCTGTTTTCTGCTGAGTGCCATGTCATGCTGATCCTGGGGAAGCAATAGATGTAATCTACTCAGACTTCATTAAGGCTTACAAGTCCTCCAGCATGCTTTTCTAATCAACAACTTAGACCGATAAGGTCTATATCTACTGTGTCCAAGAAGAATTTCCTGCTTGCCAAAAGTGTAGCAGGGACCCAATCTTATTTATTACTACTCTTTAGATCTAGTAGCAGCCTGGGGAGAGAGTGATGTAGAAAATGATGGGCTTATAGGGAAAAGGTAAGCACAACAAAGTCAAGGGAAGAAAAGGTATGATAATACCTTGGCTCAGGTATTATTTATCATTTATGCACAAGAAAAGGTACAGTTCTCCCCATATGGTACTTGGCAGATACAATGAATGTCCTTGGCCAAGCTACAGGGTATTGACAGCAGAGCTTATCTGGTTTAGTAAATGAATACATTTTATAAACAAGGGATACTTCTTAAACTTATAGTACCTTTAAAAACTATTTTATTTTTTTCTGATAATAGATATAATTAACATCTTCCAAAAGGAAGATGTTAAGAGTATAGTAAGAGGCAATATAGCTTAGTGTTTAAACAATAAGGACAGTACCAGATTCAAATCCAGACTCTGCTACTTGATAGAACTATGTGATCCTTATCTCGCTTGAGCCTCAATTTCCATATAATGAAGTGGGAATAATAAGTACTTAATTTGTGGTGTTGTTGTAAAGATTAAAGGATCTTCGGTTTTTTTGTTTTGTTTTATTTTTTTACTTCATATTACATAAAAAACTGGATAGTCCAATAAACCTTTCCATAATAAGACATCTAGAAATCCTAGATAAAATACAAGCTTCCTAGACAGTAAAGGAAATCACCAGGTGTCAAAAAGGAACAGAAGGGACGCCTGGGTGACTCAGTTAAGCACCTGCCTTCGGCTCAGGTCATAATCCCGGGGTCCTGGGATCGAGTCCCACATTGGGCTCCATGCTCAGTGGCGAGGCGGCTTCTCCCTCTCCCATTCACCCTGCTTGTGATCTCTCTCTTGCTCCCTCTGATAAACAAATAAAATCTTAAAAAAAAAAAGGAACAGAAAACAGAAACCAAAGTGATAGGGAAGCCCAAAGCCACTCATAGTTGCCATTATTAGGAACATAGAACTTTGCCTGCACAGGGACAAAAGACACCAGCTCTGGGCCCACACAATGAGGGTGTTAGAACCACAACTTCACATGAAGTCAGGACCCTCTCAAAACTATAGCACAGTGAAGAGACAGGCCAGAAAAGCAATCTACTTTCAGCAAGGGGAGAAAAATGAGTCTAATCTGTCTCAATTTCCCTTCAAGGTGGGAAAAAATGTTTTACCTGAAAATTCATAACTATAAGCCTATCTGCATATGTACTTAGAATTCAAATTTATATCACAAAAACTATAATCAAAATTATATCACAAAAACTCTAAGGGATTTAATTTTGAGTATCCTGGCTTCATAATACCACGTGGTGATTGATAGAAGACAATGGAAATTGTCTCTGGAGGAATCTGGCCCTCAAACCAGATTCCTCAGGTTATCCACAAAGTTCCTTCATGTAGAAGCCGATATAAAATTAGAAAACACTTGAAGAAACAAGCCAGTATAGAGTTAGCAGAAACAAAAAAACAACATAATAGAAACTTCCTGAATTTCACATGTTAGATGTGTCAAATTCCAACTATAGAGTTAGTATATTTAAAAAGTTGCGAGTGTAATTTCATCAATTGATTCACTGGGTCTGAATGGCATCAAAAGTGCTGCATTCAAAAGTCTTTTTTCCAACCTTAGTCCATAGTCATTTAATCCCCTCTCAAAAGGCAGTTAGAGTTACTAGTTAAACTATTGAAAGAAATATGAAATGGAATTACAAATATGGGCAAGAAACAAGAGTACATAAAAAATAATCAAACAGATTTGAAAAAAGTCTAAATATTTATAGAAATGAAAAATGTAGTTATTAACATTACATACTCCATAAATGGGTTAAAGAGACTGGACAGATTTGAAGACATAATAAGTGAACTGAAAGAAAAATCTAAAAAATGTTCATAGAAATCAGCACTCAGAAACATAGAGACAGAAGATATGAGAAGACAAGAAAAATGGAGGATATAATGAGATAATTCAATCTACATTTAAGTGAAATTCTGAAGGAGAAAACAGAAAGAATAAGGGAAAATTAATTTTCAAATATATAATGGTGGAGAATTTTCTAAAATTGTTGAAACTCATGAATCTTCAGGTTGAAGAATCACAATGAGCTCTGAGAACACTAATAAAAACATATATTCTTAGACTTATCATAGCAAAACTGAAGAACACCAAAGACAATGAGAAAAATCTTAAAAGCATTTAGAAAGAAAAAAAGAGGATTATCAAAAAAATGGAAAGCAACTGAATTGATAGATTTATCAAGAGCAAAAATAAAACCAGAAGACAGTGAATTATTCCTTTAAAGTGTGAAAACAAAATAATTGTTAACCTAGAATTGTATGCTCAGATGGATTATCTTTTTTTTTTTCTAATCTCTGTTTGCATCCATTAAGTTCATCCTATGTAATAAGTCTGTTTTGTAGACAAAGGTATGTGTATAAGAAGTGTTTATTGGGGATGCCTGGGTGGCTCAGTCAGTTAAGTGTCTGCCTTTGGCTCAGGTCATGATCCTGGAGTCCAGGGATCAAGTGCCACATGCCACATCAGGCTCCTTGCTCACGGGGAGACTGCTTCTCTCTCTGCCTGCTCTGCGTGCTGCTCCCCTTACTTGTGCTCTCTCTCTGTCTCTCTCTGACAAATAAATAAATGAAATCTTTAAAAAAAATGTTTATTGCAGTTTTATTTGTAGAAGAAAAAACTAGCCATAAATATGGGAATGGATAAATTATAATATATTTATAAAATGGAATACTATATAGTTATTATAATGATATAGAAATATCTAATACCTATTTTTAAATTATAAAATTATAAAATTATAAAATTATAATTTTTATAAAATTATAAAAAGCAAGTAGTATTATAATCATTGCAGGTGCATCAGCAATCGCAGTAAATAGAAATGGACTACATTTATCAATTAAGTGTCAGCGGTTGTCAGAATAAAGAAATAAAATCCAGGTTTGTGCAATTTACCAACAATACATAATGCTTCAGAAAGATTGAAGAGAATAGGTTAGGAAAGGTGTACAGGTAGGAAAATCTAACCAAAATAAATGTTGTATGGTTACATTACTATCAGACAAAAACAGGTTTTACGATGACAGAGATAGCTAACTGTACATTTAAAATCTGTTCCTTTTTATAAGGAGTTATAGCTGGGAAGTGGCTGATCCATCAGTGATTAAATTTCTGAGTTCTCCTTTCACCTATGAGTGGTCATGTGACTAATTTTTGCCAATCAACCATGAGTGGAATTGATGCCTGCTAAGCACAGGGCTCTGCATACAGTGGCATAAAATGTATATGCAAATTCCATTGTTTTTGTTGTTATAAACAAAATTTACCCCAAATCTTACTTCCCAGTGTAAAAATGTTATTTTACTTCTTTCTAGGTTTCTCTCCTTTCTAGGTTCCACTATTAACACAACTGTGTAATCATAAAACAAAATTGGGATCTCATTATATACACAGACTTGTCTGGATTCCTCATTAAACCCTATATTCTCACTTCTTTTCCAAGTTATCAAATGCTTCTCCTAAGCATGAGTTTCATTATTTCTTTTTTTGAAGGTTTTTATTTATTTATTTGAGAGAGAGAGAATGAGAGAGAGAGAGCCTGAGATGGGGAAGGGTCAGAGGGAGAAGCAGACTCCCTGCTGAGCAGGGAGCCCGATTTGGGACTTGATCCTGGGACTCCAGGATCATGACCTGAGCTGAAGGCAGACGCTAAACCAACTGAGCCACCCAGGCACCGTAAGCATGACTTTCAAATTTGCCACAGCAATCTATAACTTAGCATAGTGCTGGACACAGGGTAATCTTTAATAAATGCTGGCAATGAGTGATCAAGAGAAGGAGGTTGATGATGATAAGGAAGGAGATGGGGTATGTAGCACAGTTCATACCCACCCACCCCCCTGACACCCATGGTAATAACTATCACTCCTTATATCTTTGTCTAATATCTCTGATAATTTCTTAAGGATAAATTGCTAGAAATAGAATTACTGGGTCCAAGAATACAAGTCTGTTTGACTCTCAATACAGATCGTCAAGTGGATTGATCCAAATTATAATCCTCACAACTGCCTTGTAAAATGAGGATCATTATTCCCATTTAACAAATCAGATAACCAAGGCTCAAAGAAGATTAAGAAACTTGTTTCAAGTCACTACTAAGGCTGGACATTGAATCTAACTACAAAGTTATTTTTCTATTTGATTTCTAACTTACTTTGGGGCTTAGTTTTCCCCTCTCCCTAAAATGTATACTAAAACTCAAAAACAACTGGCCTGGATTCCTTAAAGATGTTGGTGTCGTGAAAGACCAAGACACAAACAAGGAAAAACAAGTAGGAATCCTTCTAGATTAAAAGAGACTCAAGAGACATGTAGCGTGTGATCCTTTAGTAAAAACTGAATTTTTATTTGATTTTTTAAAAAGATTTTATTTATTTGTTTGTGAGAGAGGGAGCATGAGCATTTGAGAGAGCATGAAGGGTAGGGGGCAGAGGGAGAAGGAGAAGCAGGGTTCTCACTGAGCAGGGAGCCCGAAGTGGGACTCGATCCTAGGATACCAGGATCATGACTGGAGCCAAAGGCACATGCTTAACTGACTGCACCACCCAGGTGCCCCAGAAACTGAATCAACCATAAAGGACATTTTGAGGAAAGTCAGGGAAATTTAAATATAGATTATATGTTAGACAACAGTACTGTGCCAATGTTAAATTTTGCGATGTGAAAATCATAATGTGGCTATGTAGGAGAATGTCCTTATTCTTAAAAGATACACTTTGAAATATTAGAATTGAAGTGTCATGTCTGCAACAAACTCAAATGGTTCAGGAAAAGAAAGAAGGAAAGAAAAAAAGAAAAGGGGTAAAAAAGGAAATTAAAAAATATATATATAGTGGGAGGAGGGAAAGGGAGAAAATAAATGTGCTACATCTGGTGAATCTTGGTGAAGATGGTATATAGGGGTTCATTTTATAACTCTTGAAACTTTTCCAAAGGTTTAAAATTTTACAAAATAATATGCTGCTGAATAAAAAATAGATACCAAGACACGGCATTGATATTGGATCTTAAATGATTTCTAAGTAAATACATAAAATCTTTAAAAATAAGTAAATAAGTAAGTAAATAAATAAAAAAAACGACTTCTAAGGCTGTAAAGACTTTGCGCAGATTTTCTTTCTTCCTTTTTTTTTTTCAATTTTAAAAAGATTTATTTATTTGAGTGAGGGAGAGCAAGAGTGAGCTTGAGTAGGGGAGGGGCAGAGGCAAAGGGAGAGAATCTCAGGCAGAGAATCTCAGTGAGCACAGAGCCCAACATGAGGCTCGATCTCAAGACTCTGAGATCACAACCTGAGCCAAAAATCAAGAGTTGGATGCTTAACTGACTGCACCAAGGGGGTGCCCCTCCTTTGTTTTTAAAGTATTTGAGGGGCACTTGGCTGGCTCAGTTGCAAGAGTGTGCAACTTTATCTCGGAGTCATGAGTCTGAGCTCCATGTTGGGTGTAGAGATCACTTAAATAAAAGAAGTTTAGAAAAAAATGAAGTATTTGAAAAAATGCTTTAAAGAGCCCAATACCCTTTAAACTCAAGGGACCCTAAAGAATTTCCCCCGTCATATGTGCACCCGAGTGTTTATAGCAGCAATGTCCACAATAGCCAAACTATGGAAAGAACCTATATGTCCATCAACAGATGAATGGATAAAGAAGATGTGGCATATATATACAATGGAATACTGTGCAGCCATCAAAAGAAATGAAATCTTGCCATTTGCGATGACGTGGATGGAACTAGAGGGTATCATGCTTAGTGAAATAAGTCAATCGGAGAAAGACAACTATCATATGATCTCCCTGATATGAGGAAGTGGAGATGCAACATGGGAGGTTTGGGGGGTAGGAAAAGAATAAATGAAACAAGATGGGATTGGGAGGGAGACAAACCATAAGAGACTCTTAATCTCACAAAACAAACTGAGGGTTGCTGGGGGGAAGGGGGTAGGGAGAGGGTGGTGAGGTTATGGACTTTGGGGAAGGTATGTGCTATGGTGAGTGCTGTGAAGTGTGTAAATCTGACGATTCACAGACCTGTACCCCTGGGGCTAATAATACATTATATGTTAATAAAAAATTAAAAATTTATAAAAAAAAAGAATTTCCCCCATCCAGCTGCTTTCTAGGTGTTTAAATAATTACTGCTGACTCATTTGTTTATGGTCCCTGGATTTTGTAGTTTTGTACTGTGATTATCATTGTCTTGGTGATTAGCAATCTGATTACATAATCAGAGCTGGGTTTTGTGTGTCTTCTTTCTCCATCCTAGGGGGCAATTATAACTTGTCCCTTGGAGGATCATGGGTGTGGGCACTAGGCAGTGAGAAAGGCTAGGGTTCTTTTCTCCATCTTTATTCTTTGTCCTTTTATTAGCTAGCTGTATCTGTCATAAATTAGTTGAGGGAAAATTAAAGTCCTAAGGTGTAATGTATTTTTCTGATGCATTCTGTTTTTCAACCTAAAATATGCTATCTAAACTGTACACATTTGTTGACAACAGCTGAGATACAGGTTTTGTAATAGAAAATTCTCTTCAAAATTGTATAAATGTATACATCATATTTTCCTTTTTGAGGGAAAACTATTTTAAAATACACTATTAAAAGTAGACTTGTTTAAAAATGGCATTACCGTTTCTCTTATACAAATAAGCAGAATTTAATATTCTAGAGCTAACATTGTCATATTTCCACAATAGTAAAACAGTAGTAGAAAAAAGAGAATTGAGTCACCTCAGTTTCTTAATGGAAAGTTTGGCATAAGTTAATTTCTGAGGGAGTTGCCAGTTACGTCTCCATGAATGCATTTTGTTTCTAGGTCAGTTCCACTTAAGAGCTGCACTGAAATTGGGGTCTAAACAGCTAGGCTAATGGATGCATTTTTAAATCCCCTTTGCCTGTTTCAGTCCCTCTGGGTTGCTTTGAGGAAGCACAAATCTCTCAGAAGGTCTCTGGTTCAGCTCAATGCAGTGTTTCCTTCTAGCAACATCCCTTTGC
>PISX010022940.1:0-30739 GCA_004024625.1 Mellivora capensis
ATTGATTTTATATCCTGACACTTTACTGAATTCCTGTACAAGTTCTAGCAGTTTTGGAGTGGAGTCTTTTGGGTTTTCCACATAGAGTATCATATCATCTGCAAAGAGTGAGAGTTTGACTTCTTCTTTGCCGATTTGGATGCCTTTAATTTCTTTTTGTTGTCTGATTGCTGAGGCTAGGACTTCTAGTACTATGTTGTATAGCAGTGGTGATAATGGACATCTCTGTTGTGTCCCTGACTTTAGCAGAAAAGCTTTCAGTTTTTCTCCATTGAGAATGATATTTGCGGTGGGTTTTTCATAGATGGCTTTGATAATATTGAGGTATGTGCCCTCTATCCCTACACTTTGAAGAGTTTTGATCAGGAAGGGATGCTGTACTTTGTCAAATGCTTTTTCAGCATCTATTGACAGTATCATATGGTTCTTGTTCTTTCTTTTATTAATGTGTTGTATCAAATTGATGGATTTGCGGATGTTGAACCAACCTTGCAGCCCTGGAATAAATCCCACTTGATCATGGTGAATAATCCTTTTAGTGTACTGTTGGATCCTATTGGCTAGTATTTTGGCGAGAATTTTTGCATCTGTGTTCATCAAGGATATTGGTCTGTAATTCTCTTTTTTGATGGGATCCTTGTCTGATTTTGGGATCAAGGTGATGCTGGCCTCATAAAATGAGTTTGGAAGTTTTCCTTCCATTTCTATTTTTTGGAACAGTTTCAGGAGAATAGGAATTAATTCTTCTTTAAATGTTTGGTAGACTCCACCTGGAAAGCCGTGGGCTTTTGTTTGTTTGGAGATTTTTGATGACTGTTTCAATCTCCTTACTGGTTATGGGTCTGTTCAGGTTTTCTATTTCTTCCTGGTTCAGTTGTGGTAGTTTATATGTCTCTAGGAATGCATCCATTTCTTCCAGATTGTCCAATTTGTTGGTGTAGAGTTGCTCATAGTATGTTCTTATAATTGTATTTTTTTGGTATTGGATGTGATTTCTCCTCTTTCATTCATAATTTTATTTATTTGGGTCCTTTCTCTTTTCTTTTTGATAAGTCTGGCCAGGAATTTATAATCTTGTTAATTTTTTCAAAGAACCAGCTCCTAGATTCATTGATTTGTACTATTGGGTTTTTTTTGTTTCTATTTCATTGATTTCTGCTCTGATCTTTATTATTTCTCTTATGCTGCTGGGTTTAGGCTTTCTTTGTTGTTCTTTCTCCAGCTCGTTTAGGTGTTGGGTTAGGTTGTGTACTTGAGACCTTTCTTGTTTCTTGAGAAAGGCTTGTACCGCTATATATTTTCCTCTCAGGGCTGCCTTTGCTGTGTCCCACAGATTTTGAACCGTTGTGTTTTCATTATCATTTGTTTCCATGAATTTTTTCAATTCTTCTTTAATTTCCTGGTTGACCCATTCATTCTTTATGGATGCTGTTTAGTCTCCATGTATTTGGGTTCTTTTCGAATTTCCTCTTGTGATTGAGTTCTAGCTTCAGAGCATTGTGGTCTGAAATATGCAGGAAATGATCCCAATCTTTTGATACTGGTTGAGACCTGATTTATGACCCTGGATGTGATCTATTCTGGAGAATGTTCCATGTGCATTAGAGAAGAATGTGTATTCTGTTGCTTTGGGATGAAATGTTCTGAATATATCTGTGATGTCCATCTGGTCCAGTGTTTCATTTAAGGCCTTTATTTCCTTGTTGATCTTTTGCTTGGATGATCTGTCCATTTCAGTGAGGGGAGTGTTAAAGTCCCCTACTATTATTGTACTATTGTTGATGTGTTTCTTTGATTTTGTTATTAATTGGTTTATATAGTTGGCTTCTCCCACATTAGGGGCATAGATATTTAATATTGTTAGATCTTCCTGTTGGACAGACCCTTTGAGTATGATATAGTGTCCTTCCTCCTCTCTTATTGTAGTCTTTGGCTTAAAATCTAAGTTGTCTGATATAAGGATTGCCACGCCAGCTTTCTTCTGATGTCCATTAGCATGGTAAATTGTTTTCCACCCCCTCACTTTAAATCTGGAGGTGTCTTCGGGTCTAAAATGAGTTTCTTGTAGGCAACATATTGATGGGTTTTGTTTTTTTATTCATTCTGATACCCTGTGTCATTTGATTGGGGCATTTAGCCCATTAACATTCAGGGTAACTATTGAGAGATGAATTTAGTGCCATTGTATTGCCTGCAAGGTGACTGTTACTGTATATTTTCTCTGTACCTTTGTAATATACTACTTTTAGGCTCTCTCTTTGCTTAGTGGACCCCTTTCTATATTTCCTGTAGAGCTGGTTTGGTGTTTGCAAATTCTTTCAGTTTTTGTTTGTTCTGGAAGCTTATTATCTCTCCTTCTATTTTCCATGATAGCCTAGGGTGTTATAATTTTTCAATTTCTTTCTGTAGTGTGTCTTTCAGGGAAATTTCAAATTGACTGGGTTTGCCCTTTTTTTTAATACAACTGTGATTTTTTTTTAAATTGTGGCTGAGTTTATATTTTCTTAAATGTATACTTTTTGAGCATTCATCAAGTGGAAAGTGGTTATTGACTTACACAATCACTGATTTTCTCATATGTTCTTGAGAGAAATCTATTATCAGATTGTTTTTGGTATCTTTTATTTTAGAAATTTTCCTATTATTTTTATTTTATATTTTGTTGCATGGAGATTAAAAGTTGTAAAAATATGTTCTATGAATCTATCATCTTCCTGGTAATAACCTTCATTCATTTCTCCAGTGATTAGAAGTGCATGTTCTTTCCACATCTGGGATAATAAGTTTTTAAAAAATTATTCTATTCCTTGATACAGCTGGAATTTATTGTAGTGTTTGAGTCACATGTGTTTATGTTTCTAAGCTGATTCCTTCCAACTTGTCAGCCTACTATTTGGAAGACAGCGTATTAAGCAGTTATCTCTTGCCCCATATTTGTTTTGTCTCTGCTCTAGGTCAGGTTCATGTTTCAAAGTATGATAACTCAATTCCATATGATTTTGATCACTGTTGCAGTATGTTCAGTTTTCCAACTAGGCTGGATCTAGGCTAGATTGAGTCTACCTTTATTACCTATAAACGTGTTTTGATATTGCCATCCATTCGCTTTTCACTAGTAATTCTCATAGGAATTTTAGTTGGACTACAATAAGTCTATATGTTAAAATAAAAAATATTGATATCTTAGTTTCTCTAAATAAACCTATGGCTTGGTTCTTTAGTTATGTTTTTATATTTTTTCCATTATTAACAAAAAATACCCTATGTTTCAAATCAAATTTATTCCAAGGTATTGAATGCATTTGTTGATTGGTGAATTCTGTTTTCTAGTTGCGTGTAATGACTAGTTGTTGCTTTATTACATTGAAATTTTAAGTATGCAACCATGTAACATGCAAAGTCAGATCTGTTCAGATTCTCTCTGTAGTGATAGTGGTGATAAGATAACCATATTACGCTTCTGTTTTTTGAGTAAATTGACTTAAGCGTGAACTGACTCTAGTGTTTCTTTGTTAAGAGATCTCTAACAAGAGACTGTACAATTGATCCTGGTCCCTTTCTTTTAAACATTACCATTAGAACTAAAGTTGTGTATTATTTTTGAGCTATACGTTTGGGACTGAAGCCCAAAAGCAAATCTAACACAGAACTAAGAAGAATTATAGAGGTGCAGTCTTCAGTGCTTAGAGGTCTGACTAACCTGGTTTCTATCCTAATCCTGTATTTATTAGCTGTGCAACATTGGGCATATTTATAATCAGACTGGGTTTCAATTTTGTCATTTATAAAGTGGGTATAAAACTATCTACTTAAGGAGCGCCTACGTGGCTCAGTCAGTTAAGCATCAGCCTTTGGGTCAGGTCATGATCCCAGGGTCCTGGGATTGAGTCTTGTGTCAGGCTGGGCAGGGAGCCTGCTTCTCTCTCTCCCTCTTCCTGCTGCTCCCCTACATATGCTCTCTCTCTGTCAAATAAATAAAACCTTAAAAAAGTACCTACTTAATAATCCAATTAAAAATGAGCAGAAGAGGGGCACCTGGGTGGCTCAGTGGGTTAAAGCCTCTGCTTTTGGCTCAGGTCATGATCCCAGGGTCCTGGGATCAAGCCCCACATCGGGCTCTCTGCTCTGCGGAGAGCCTGCTTCCTCCTCTCTCTCCCTGCCTGCCTCTCTTGCCTACTTGTAATCTGTCAAATAAATAAATAAAATCTTTTTTAAAAAATGGGCAGAAGATATTACCAAACATTTTTCCGAAGAAATATAGAGATGGCCAGGGACGCTTGGGAGGCTCAGTTGGTTGAACGTCTGCCTTCGGCTCAGGTCATGAATCCAGGGTCCTGGGATCAAGTCCTGCATCTGGCTCCTTGCTCAGCTGGGAGCCTGCCTCTTCCTCTACCTACCGTTCCCCCTGCCTGTGCTCTCTCTCTCTCCCTGTGGCAAATAAAAAATAAAATCTTAAAAAAAAATACAGAAATGGCTGATAGATGCATGAAAAGATGCTCACTGTCACTGATCCTCAGGGAACTACAAATCAAAACTGCAATGAAAAAAAAATCACAACTGTCAGATATCTCAACTGTCAGAATGGCTAAAATCAATAATATAAGAAACAAGAACTGTTGACGAGGATGTGGAGAAAGGGGAACCCTCTTGCACTGTTTTTGGGAATGCAAACTGGTGCAGCCACTCTGGAAAATAGTATGGAGGTTCCTCAAAAAGTTAAAAATAGAAGCAACCTATGATCCAGCAAAAAATCAGTATTTACCCAAAGAATATAAAATGCAAATTCAAAGGACTGGATCCCCCCGATGTTTATAGCAGCATTATCTACAATAGCCAAATTATAGAAACAACCCAGTGTCCATCATCAACTGATGAATGGATAAAGAAGATTGGTGTACACACACACACACACACACACACACACACACAATGGAATATTACTCAGCCATAAAAAGAATGAAATCTTGCTATTTACTAGACATAAATAGAGCTAGAATATAATGCTAAGCAAAATAAATCAGAGAAGGACAAATACCATATGATTTTACTCATATGTGGAATTTAAGAAAGAAAACAAAAGAACAAAGAGGAGTAAAAAGAGAGAAAGAGAGGCAAACCAGGAAATAGACTCTTAATTACAGAGGACAAACTGATGGTGACCAGAGAGCACGTGGGTGAGTGGGGGGGGAATGGGTGAAACAGGTGATGGGGATTAAGGAGGGCACTTGTGTTGAGCACAAGTTGTTGTATGAAAGTGCTGAATCACTATATTGTACACCTGAAATTGACATTACACTGTATGCTAACTAACTAGAATTTAAATAAAAACTAAAAAAACCCTCTGTTTAATAGGGTTGTAATGAGTAATGAAAAATTAATATATGCAAAGTGTAAAATGCCTACAAAATGCATGGTACACCATCAAGAGGTTGTGGTGATCATTAGGTTAAGTCAAATAAAATGATAAATAGGAAACTACTGGCCAAACATCTGTACGCACATAATAGTCCTCAAATAAAAGCTGGTTGCCTTCTGCTTTTTTGCTTTTCTTTCTCTATGGCTCCCTTTCAGCATCCACAAGGGGTTTCTACTAACCTGTCTAAGCATTTTATTCTCTGTACTTCAAGGAGCACACACCATAGAGGGCTTCTGGCAACGAAAATCTTCCATTTGATAGTCACCTGTGCATGGAAGTTGAGAGGTCATCATTTCTGAACTTTCAAACCCCCCCCCCCCATAAAGACAGACAGAGGAGCAAGGACAGCAAAATTAAAAGCCAGGGACAACATCTATAACAAAACTAGCTGATCAGGTATGTGCATGAAGTGTGAAACACCTGTAATTGAGGAAAGCTCCAGACAGCCCAAGAGCTGGGTGGTATCACCAGCTGTATAGTAGAACACAGAGGGAAGCAATGAAACACTGAGAGATCTGAGAATCTCAAAATAGCCAACAAACACTCATGCAAAAGATTGGAGGTTAGTTTGAGTCTAGCCGCTGAAAATGGAAGAAGTTTTGCATACCACGATGACAGGGGAGTGCAAAGTGTCTAGGGGAGCACAATGAATGTTCAAAGCTAATCAACCAAATTTCCACTCCAGGACAAGCACTGCACGGAGGAGAACCTTGTGAGAAAATAATGTTAATTAAGTAGAACAGGGACAGTAAAGACAAAGGAAAGAGAGGGTCCATGTGAAAGTAAAGTCCAAAGATCTCAGAAAGTAAGTGGCTATATTTTTTAACACTGCACAAAAGCAACAGAAAAGAGCAGTACAGCTGTGAAATTAGAAAAACTGTCTCCAATCCTGCCTTACTTAAATCCTTCCCCAAAGTTCAGGAAAACTATTTCACATAAAAAATTGAGAAAAAAATTATCAAGGTGAAATCCCATCCAAAATTATGACAAGGAAAAAGAGACTAAGAAAGAGGATTTTCAAGGATAAAGGCTGCATATCAAATGTTATTGCTGTGCCCAAACTCAGGGATAGGGTTCCCATGAGCAGTTGCTGAGAAATTGACTTGAGAACAAGCCTTGGACAGCCGTAATGTTGAGACAAGATGTGTGAGAATACAATCTATAATGGCAATACACTTGACAATGTAGATAAAATACAACTATTAACAACATGGAAGGATAATAGGAGTAGCAAATATAAAATGATAATTTAGTTGTTTTCAGTGATCTTATTAGAGTTGATATTAATGGCATTATGTTCTGGGGCCTTGTGTTTGTATACTGTGTGATTAAGGAAATTAATAATCTCAGTATATTCTAATTCTGTCACCTCTCTTGTCCTTGGAAACCAAGATTCTTGGTGTGGGAAGATTACAAATGGTTGAGGTATAGATACAGACAATAAGTAACAGATACAGATATAGAATATTGCCTAACTCTGTCCTAGAAATAGTGACTAACTCATTATCAGTGATCTTTAATACCCAGATTGTGGTCTAGGAATACCTTTTACCACGAAAAGAAATCAGCTTCTTAGAGAAATGGCTAGCTCCAAGTCTAGGTCAGGAAGCATACAAGAGAATCCTGGAAAATATTGTCATTTCAGGTAGCAAGGAAGTTCTTAAAGGTGACTAATATTATATGATGGAGCCTTAGGAGCCAACTTAAAGAAGTTCTCAAAGCCCAAAGATGAGAAAATTTAATAACTATGATGGATTGAAATACATGAGTTCATAGTTGAAACAAAAACAATGACCCATTTGGTAACCTTTATGAGATTCCAGGGAAATAACTCATTATTTTATTAAAATGGTAAACACAGGGAAAGAATTCAGTATTTTTCCTCTTTCCTATATGAACTATTCCACTGAGTAATTATATAGTATGGGGGGGGGTATTTTTCTTGTTATAGAAATATTCCAGCTAGGGCCTCCTGGATGGCTCAATGGGTTAAATGTCTGCTTTCAGTTCAGGTCATGATCCCAAGGTGCTGGGATGGAGCCCCACGTTGGGCACTCTGCTCAGTGCAGAGCCTGTTTCTCCCTCTGTTCCTCTCCCTCTGCTCATGCTTTCTCTCTCTCTCAAATAAATAAATAAGATCTTTTAAAAAAGAAAGATTCCAGCTAATAAGTGATGACAAAATGAATTATTAATGCCATTCTACTGCAAACTCTAATGAAATCATGGATGTAGGCATTAAGTATCGATGTCTGCTAACATCACAAAAAGTGAGTCAAACATTTTATACCTCCTGGTGAAAGAACATAATACCATCAATGTGGTATTCTTCCCCCAACCAAAATCAAACCTGACTCTGACCAAGCCTGTAGGACCAACCACAAACCATTAGGAGTCAGAACAAAGGAACATGGAGGTGCACTCAGCAAAATTTAGGCACTGGGAAAGTCTACCGCTTCAATGATCTTACTTCTTCAACAAATGTATTGCAAAGAGAATTGGAGGTGGGGGGACAGGGAGGGAGAGAGAGAAAGAGGGAAATGGAACATAAAGATTAAAATAAATATTAAAAAATAGGCAAAACTAAGCTGTAATGTTTAGCAATGCATACATGGATGACAAAATTACAAGGAAAAGCAAGGAAGTGATTGCCACAAAAGTCAGATGTGTTTACTATTAGGGCTGAAGGGGCGGGTCATCATCAGGAGAGTCCTTGGCAATATTCTATTTATTTTTTGTCCAAGGTGGTATCAAGAATGTGTACCTTATAATATTTATTAAGTTGTGAGCTTGTTTCATGCAGTTTTCTGTGTCTGTGTTATATTTTACAGTTGAAGGCATGGTATAATAAAAAATATATTTGATCTCGGTTCCTGGCACACCGTTCCTAAAACCCTTTGAATTTCCCAAGTGATAGATGTATTTTTGTCAAAGATTCCCCTTTCCAACACACCTGAGTTTGTGCTAACAAGGTGACTTAGGATGGGACTCTTAGAGAGCCTCAGGATGAGCTGCTTATGGGAAAGACCAGGTGATTAAAAGGTTGGCACTTTCAGCCCCAACCACCGACCTCCAGGAAGGGAGCTGTGTGTGCTGCAGATTAATCTCTATGAAAATTTTTGAAAAACAAGTTTTGTTTAGCTCTCAGGTTGGTGAATGCTTCCATGTGCTTGGAGGGTGGAAAATCTCAGTTCCATGGGGACAGAAGCCTCTGGACCCTTCCAGACCTCACTCTATGTATCTCTTCATCTGCTTGTTCTCCCATGTCCTTTATGTCTTTTATAATAAATGGATATATGTAAGTACATGTTTCTCTGAGTTCTGTGAGCCTCCCTACAAATTGATCAAGCCTGAGGAGGAAGTCCTGGAGATCTCCAATTTATAACAGTTGGTCAGAAGCAGAAATGACACCCTGGGCATGTATTTGGCATCTGAGTAGAAGCAGCCTTGTGAGACTGAGGCCTTCACTTGTGGGATCTGATGTTTCTAAGAACTGAGTTAAATGTGTAGGACACCCAGTCAGTGTTCGTGGAGAATTACATTTCTTGAGCTGGGAAACACATACTGGAGAAGGCTAAAAAAAAATCTAGCCATATCTTTTTGGACACAAGCTCAATTAATATTTAAAGTGCTGTTTCAGGTATACGTATTTTAATGGAAAACTGTTGAAGTTTACTTAGAATGCCAAACTATTAAAATAGGTAACTCAAGGTGCTTACATGAAAAGTGGTATTTATTTTTGCTTTTCAATTTTTTAGCAACAGAAAAGTCTTCTACACTAAAAACCATTGAGAGAAATGGGATCATTTCCTGGTACCATAGGCTATCTGGTAGGGTACAAGAAGAAAACATGAGAACTTCTATCTAGTTATCTGTCTGTCTGTGCATCTATATTCTTAACCTTATTCTTTTCTATTTTTGTGTATAGTTTACTGCATTCATATTAGTATTCTAGTGCTGTATATAATTTGTAATTAAGTAAATATTGGACCTGCATCCTCAATTCTTTTTTTATAGATAGGGAATTATAAGCAGAATTATTTAGAGGCCACTGGTCTACTCACTTGAAGAGTTCGGGAGTGAGCTGAAGGTTGAAATGAGGAGGGATGGCAGGCCTTGGTATGCTGGAGGGAGTGCTGTCTTAGAAATGCAAGTCTGTCCATTGCCTCAAGTTCATAGGCCAATGGGAAAGGAAATGAGTCTTATCAATAATCCTAAACATGAGCTCATATGCAAATCATAAATACATGGATAATAAGTCCATATCTTATCCTCACAACATCCTCATGAAATCTAAAGAACTAATTTTATAAAAGAGAAACAGAGATCCAGACAAATCAAATCAATTAAAACATATTTAGGAGTCAAAACTAAATCTTCTAACTCCAATCCGTGTCCTTAATTTTGGAGTGATAATGCTATGTTTTGTTGTTTGTAGTGGATGTACATTCCTATTTAAGATATGTAGACAATAATTTTTTTGTCCTAAGTTAAACAACAAATAACAATTAGGTGTAGGTTTCTAAAGCAGACAATCAAATTGTAAATTAGTGGGAATTAACCATAATTTTGTAGGTACTCAAAAAGAGATCAGAAGTATACTTAACCAAAATAGATAAATCTTTGGTGGTGTTAAATTACTGGCCTGGATCAGCAACCTGACTTCTCAGTGTTCTAGATACCCAAAGTTAAGATTGTCTTACTTTCTGGTAACTAATCAGACACTGACTTACAATGCTGGCACACTGCAATGTATTTTAGGCAAACCTAGTGTTAGCCCTACTTACTGTTTGGAGAAAATAATGATGACAGTATTTTCACTGGCTCTTTTCTTCATTGCCAGCCAGTCTATGTTTGGAAGAGTAATTATATTCTGAGGAATGCTTGTGTAACATCATGAAGGCTAATTGTTGTTGTTCATTTAATTTACGGCTCTTCCTACCTAAGTCATTATGATTTGCAAACATTTGTTAGAATTTGGAGCACTAAGCCCATTTGACTGCATACCATTTGCAAGGGGGAAGATCTCAGTGTCAAGTAGCTATGAATCAGGACCAGAAGGTGCAGAAAGAATGCATGAAGAGTCAATCAGTAGATCAGGCCTGGATGCTGGGCACCAGTCACGATGCATCAACATTGAGCCCATTAGGCTTCACGGATTTTGCATCCTATGCACTCTCTTTAGAGGATCACTGATCAGTTATCAGGACCCAAGGGGAATGGGGGCAAAATGGAAGGCTTCCCTCAGCTCGCTAAGGGCAAGAGAACAAGGCCAGAGGCATAAATTAAAAGCAAAGTCAATAAGTGTAAGTAGACTGTGATAGTCTCAAAGGTCTGAGACTTCAAAGCCACAGACTTGTTATTATATTTGTCATGAAGCAATAAGTACTTTGAAATTGAAAATACATCCTCCTTTTTAAGGGAAGACTCCGACTGATAGGAGCAAAGATTAACCGATTGCAAGTGTGACACAGTTGTGATTCATTGTCAAGAGTAGATTACACACACCAGTAGTTTCTTTAGTCATGACAGTTTAACCACTCAAAGTAAACATTTTCAAAGTGGTTGCATAACAAATTGGTGGTACTATATTTTTCTTAATTTCTTCCTAATACGAAGAGGTCAAAAGTAGAATTGTAGAACAAGTTGTTTGTGTGTGAGCTGGGATAATTTTGGCATCACACTATAAGAATGATTCCTTCTACAGAGTCTATAAATGGAATAGAAGGTCTGTTGCAGATCCACAATGTGAGACTTCCACAGTTCCACAGTATGCTGTTCCACAGTATGGGAGGATGAACGAGTTTCTCAGATGTTCTCAGGTCATTCTCATAAGAGGAAACTCTACTTCCTTATTATTGCTACTGCTCTGAACTTGCAACAGGAAATTTCTTTCTTGAGATACCTGATTTACAAATCTGCAGACTTCTACACAAGAACATTCCTGCTCTGACAGTTACCCTTCCGGAATATTGATGGGAGAGTCCACTCAAGTCTCCAAGTACACTGGGAAGAAGGATGGATAATTAGAAACCCAGGAGATATTTGTGAATAAATCAAGACCATTGGCTGCTCTCATGCTGTTTCTTGCAATCATTGCTACAGCAAGTCAGTCCATGTATTTGACCGTGGATGTCTTACCATCCTGGAACACGAGAATTAAATGTCATGTGGCTATTTGCAATATATGTGTTCTCTCAATAGGAAGAGGAAACAGGTCATCAACAATATCACAAAATGCCAGCATTCTGGGTCTTTCTCACTTCTACAGTTCTTTAGTACCTATTGAAATGGTTGGCTGACTAGAGAACTTCCGGAATGTTGTTTAAAGCAACTGAGTCTCACTCTGAGCCAAAGGATTTGTAGACACGTTAGAATTTTACCATGAGCATATCTGACTTTCAAAAGCATATATGAAAGAACTGCTGTATATACGAATGTCTGTTTACAGTCAGTCCTTGATCCATTGTGCTGTCATAGGGCTTGATTGACATTGGCTTGGTCCCTGACTGGGTAAATATTTTTGAGTTGAATTTTATGATAAATGCTTTGGTTTTTTATTCAAAGCCACTATGAAAAAGAAGCACATAAAGTTCCTTACTGTTTATGTACAATATGTTGTTGCCTTCCATCCAGGATGTCTTGATATGAAACATGAGTGAAAAAATGTTCTCTTTGAAATTAATGCTAAGAAGAGCTTTGCTTCCCTTCAGGAACTATCAGCCCCTTTTGCAAATGGCAATTATGTAACTGGTTGGGGCACTTGGCTACCAGGAAGCTCAGTGGCTTAATTTGGTTACTCAATGGTATGTTTACTCTTACCTGAATGTTTTTCCTTGGATCCTAGTGTATACTTTTAAATATTTATTTTTTTAAAATTTACTGTGCCGGTCTTTTGGAGTTATTCAAACCCCCCATTCAGCGAGGTGCTAGTATAAGTACACCAAAATAAGAATAAAATAAGAAATTTTTAAAAAAGGGATCAAGTTTGGGAATAAAATAAAATGATACCATGGAATTCCCATGAAATTACTTCCTCACAACTTAAATCAATGTATTGGAGTTTCCCCTTTGGGAATTAAGCCTGGAACTCTTTTTTTTTCCTCCATTTCTGATTGAGTGCAACTTTGGGAAAATTAACTGAAAGCTCTACCCCAGGAAGAAGTCAATGTTAAAATTCTAAGGGATTTGCTAAGTCATCATTTTTACCACAATCACAGCCTGTTAGAATTTTATGTACTGAATACTTTCTTTTATTTACTTTTTATTTTTTGAATACTTTCTTGTTAGATAAACTAGGGAAGAAATAATTTGAAAGCATCAATTAAGCATTTTCCTTTTTTCCCCATTAATGTATGAGAAATTTGACACTTATATTTGTAAGTGAAATTAGTAGGGAGAGAATTTTGGCCATTCTTGATGGCAAAACTTCAGGTAGTGAAATATTTTAAAATATTGGAATAGGTACTATTATTTACATGGTTAAAAATTCAAAAAATACAAAATTATATCTAGTGAAAAGTTTCTCTTCAAATCCTGCCCTCCAGCTGTCCAGTTTCCTTCCTAACATGCAACCAATCTTAACAGTTTATCTTTTCAGGGATAGTTTATGTTTATACAAACAAATACACACACACATTTACATACAGGTGTATATAATTCCCTCCTTTTAATAGAAAATGTAGCATACTATTAGATAATTGTTTTTCATCTTTTAAAAATTGTGTGCATAATGTATCTTTTTTTTTTTTAAATTTATTTATTTGTCAGAGAGAGAGGGAGAGAGAGAGCAAGCACAGGCAGACAGAGTGGCAGACAGAGGCAGAGGGAGAAGCAGGCTCCCTGCCGAGCAAGGAGCCCAATGTGGGACTCGATCCCAGGACGCTGGGATCATGACCTGAGCCGAAGGCAGCCGCTCAACCAACTGAGCCACCCAGGCGTCCCTGCATAATGTATCTTGGAGATCATTTCAGAAGAGTACAAAGAGCTTTCACTTTTTTTAGATTTTTAATTACTAGAACATAGAGCAGTGCTTATTAACATTGCCAAGTAACACATTGTTCAAATGAAAATTTTCTATTAGTTTTTCTTTTTTTCTTCATTCTTTTTCTTTTAAAAAGATTTTATCTATTTATTTAAGAGAGAGCAAGAGAGAAGCAGAGAGAGAGCGAGCACAAGTGTGTGTGTGGGGGGGGGTGAGGAACAAAGGGAGAGAGAGAGAGAAGCAGACTCCCTGCTGAGCAGGGAGCTCATGACCTTGATCTCAGGACCCCCAGATCAAAATCTGAGCCAAAGGCTCACACTTTACCAAATGAGCCACCCAGGTGCACCTCTTCATTCTTTTCTTAAGCCTTCATAGGATGTCATTTATGGCTGTTTTGTAACTTGCTAGTCCTTTATTTAAAAAAATCTATAAAACAATGAATGTTGGAACACTGAGAAAAAATAAAGCAAAATAAAATTTTAAAAAATCTATACTTTTTTCAATCTTTTGTTATTATAAACAATGATGAAATGGATAAGCTTATACACATCTACCATTTCTTGGGTGTTGTAGATCAATTCTTACGTGTAGACTTACTGGCTCAAAGGACATGTGCCTTTACAATCTTGTTCGGTAGTATGACTTCTCTCAGTGGAGTCATTCTGATTTACATGCACATCTGCACCGTGACTGCCTGTTTCTCCACACTTTGCCAGCACACAGTGGTGATCCAACTTTCTAATCTGTGTGGTTCTGATAAATGAAAAAGTGTTTTTTCAATGTGGTTGTAATTTGCAATTTTTCTAGTGCAGGAAAAAAAATTATGCTAACTTTTTTTGTTGTTGTTGTTGTTAAGGACAAAGGATCCCTAAATTATGTGGAGTATAATCTGACCCTTAATACTGTTCTTGGAGTCTGTAGCAGGTTAACATTAGAGTTCAGAGATCAAGAATATGGCAACATGCCCTGGACCAAGATGGAAATACCATATTTGCCTTGATAAAGTCCCTGAAGATGTCCCTAGAAGGTAAGTTCTGTTTTTATGAACATGCAATTAGAAGGTAAGTTTCAGATTCCCCAATGACCACAAAAGTTGCTTGTAATTACTTAGGAGAAGTGTTTTTTTTCCCCCTTTGCTTCAATCTATCTCTTAGAAAAATGAAGTAAAACAGGTTCTGTATTTATAGATAAAACTAAGCTACACAATAGAACTGTAGAGGATTGGTGGGAATCATCTGGGTCACATGAGGGTTATAAAGATTAAATGATATGTTTAACACTAGGACTATTCTGTTTAGGAAGGAGGCCTGTTGCTAATTAGCATAATTGCCTCAGGACTTGCAGTAACTATCAGTACGTTTGTGTTTCTGATTTTTTGTTTGTTTGCTTGTTTTGGTGCTTTTGCATTAGAGAGAATCATTCAATGGTGTTTAGTGCTGTATCTCTTTAAAAATAATGATATCTGTATGAAGTCATAGATATGTTAGTTACATGTCTGTCTTTGCAGCAAGTACTTCAAAAGCAAGTTGGCACACAATACAATAAAAAAGACAAGATCATGAGTTAGGCCAGATGGATTTGCACTACCTCTCACTAGCTGTGTGACCCTGAGTTAGGGTCCTTGACCTTTCTGAGCTTCCATTTCTTCAGCTGAAATATGGAGATAATAATCTGACCTATTTACCCCCGGTCTTGTTGAGGAAATACTGGGACATTGTAATGTGAAAAGCCTTTGCAACTATAAATGGCAATGCATCTGTTAGTGGATCTAATGTTGCTAGCATAGAAAACTTAGTCAAACACAATGCCCTCGGATTAATTCTCTGAAAAAGTCTCTCTTAAAAAGCTTTTAGCAAATCCAAACTGGTTAATAATAATAATAATAATAATAATTTATTTATTTTAATTTGGGCCCAGGTCGTCTGACACTTAGTGGCTCAATAATCTTACATCTCTCGCAAGAGGAATAGCATCTTTGGCACAGCTTTGAATTAAAAATATATCTATAGGAGAAAATATTTCATGAGCCTAATAGATGAAATACAGACGAAATTCATTCCGTTCAGCAAAGGACTTCATCTGTGTTTAGAGAAAAGTGGGTCGGGCCTCGTTTATTATCTCCCTGGTGTTGTATTCTTTCCACTTCGTATTCCAAGATCTAACAGCTGGAGCTCATTTCTTTAACCTTTAATAGGTGTGTGCCAATAAACTTCTTGGTAGTACGAAGATAAAACAGACCAGGAGTCGGGCACTCTGAAGAGACAATCAGTGCTGGTTCCTAGCAAACCTCCGCCCTGGTAAGTCTGCAACCGCCGGACTCCCTACCCCCACTCCTGGCCCGCCCTCGCTGCAATGCCCGGCGGCTCGCTGGAAGCCTGAGGGCTCGCAGGGATAACAGGGGGCAAGAGCCGCAGTCGGCAGAACTCGAATCGCTCTCGGGGACCTGCGTAGTTCGGGGACGCGCGGTTCAGCCAGGTGCGCTGGCAGCCGCCGCTGGGCGCCGCCTTGCACGTGGCAACAGGTGCAGCGCAGTCCTGGGCTGACGCCCCGGGCCTGGGGCGCGTCTGCATTTAGCCTGGGAACGTGCGGGGCTTCGGAATCCGGACGCGGGAGCGCCAGAGAAGGGGGTGAACGGGGCTGGTCGAACCCGCCGATCTGCCGAGTAGAGCGGAGCCGAGCGGAGCGCGGCGGGAGTCTCCGGGGCCTCCGTTCCGAGGTACAGCCACGCGCGTCTTTCCAGTTTCTCCGGGCGCAGCCCCCCCTTGGACGCCGCCTGCCCTTTGTCTTCAGCAGCTAGGTGCAAGCTGGGGCAGCTTGGAAGGGGCGGCAGCGGGCGAGCAGGGTAGTGGCGGCGGCGCTTTTCTATTTACAAGTTTCCCGAACTCCCCGCCTTTGCTCCACCCCCAGCGGCTCGAGAGGCGGGGAGGCTGGGGCGCCCGGGACTCCGGGTTCCCGCCTGGCAGCTGCCGCCGCCGCTGGCGTGCAGGGGTGGAGTGAGGGACGAGCCGGGTGTCCCCAGGTGCAGACGTTGCCCGCCGGGCACTGATTGCACCGCGGGTCTCCTTGGAAGGGCCTGAAGCGCCTCCGCCCGGGATCCGAAGGGCGCCGGGGCTCTCAGTCTCGGTTTCCCCTACTCTGCGTCTTGGCTCCCTGGAGAAGGGGGAGGAGGAGAGGAAGGAGGAGCTGCGGGTAAGTGCGGAGTTGAGAAGATTGCCTCGCCCAGCCTGCCCGCGGTGGAGATCTCGGGGCGGGGTGGGGGTGGGGGGGCGAGAGGTGGGTAGGACAACGTGAACGCGACCGTCATAGGGTGACCGAACTAGTTTTGGGGGGCGGGTATTCTAGGGGCTTGGGTGCCAGAGTTGGGGGAGAAGTGGGGAGACGACCCCACTGGAGCGGAGGCTGCGGAGATCGGGTCTCACGTGGGGTTCGCGCAGCTGGTGCGGCGGGGACCGAGGCGGATCCCAGTAGCTGTCACCTTGAAAGTGACCCAAGGGGTTTACAGTAGACCCAGACTGACAGGCATTTGCTTGCGGCCGGAAGCCGCCCACCAGATACTTGACCCGCCAGGGCCCCGCAGTCCCAGCCCTCTCCGGTTGCGGTTCGCTTGGGCCCATTCTCAGCACAAGCAGTCAAGGCTGAAATGTGGCATTAATGAGGTTGCTGCAATTCCCAAGGTCTTCTCGTCCCAAGCCTTACTACTTCCTGCGGCTTACTTGTGCTTTCCTAGCTCTCTAGAAAAATCCACTCCTAAGTAAGAGTCACCTGATTGACTACTACTCTACAGTAATTATGGGACTTATTACCTTAATTTTTTTTTTTTCCTCCTTTTCTTTCTCAAGACGTACTCTTGGCAAGTAACTAAGTGGTTTGTTGACTTTGACTTACCATAATTTATTTTGGAGTGAGAATGGAGAGATTAAATCATTCAGCCCGCATAAATTTTCACCTACTCTGTTAACTGCTGTTGACTATGTAGCAGTTTGTGTGCTGAGAAAGGAAATCCAGCGTGTTTAACTCAAAGTCTTAGGCAAAACGCAGGGAATGACAGGGTTCTTGTTTTGCCAGGTGATGGGATTTCAATCATCAACACACTAAATCCTCAGCCCTGGGGGTGGTAGGTGGGGTGCAGGTGTTAGGAATAGGGGGAAGTTGGGCAGGCACTCAAGGAGGGAGGGGAATATAAAGGAAATGAATCGCTGCTGCTTGGGAAAACTATGACCTCCCTTAGGAGTCTAGATACACCCAGATAGCAGCGTGTGGTTAACCCGAAGAGAAACTGGAGTTTGGAAATGCAATACAGTAGGCCAACTTTTTTTTTTTTTTTCCCCCCCAGGGTTAATTAGGGCAGGAAATGATGGACAATTTAAATTGAACCAATGATACCTTATTTGTGTAGTGCTTTGCCATGTGTAAGATGCTCTGATTTTTTTTTTTCTTCAATACAGTAGTCCATAGGGAAAGTTATAAAAAAAAATTAGAACTATTTATCCTTTAAAAAAAAAAAACAATGGAATTGAGTTAAAAATAATATATATTATTGTGCTAACTTTTCTCTCTCTTAAAAATCAGCATTATGGAGAAAACAGTGCTTGCAGAAGACCTGCACCTTTTAATTATATATAAATAATACATGGTTACAATTTTGAATTATTTCATAGCTTTATAAAATCCTAGCTAGATTTCTTAGATGGAAGTATTTAGGAAGCATGTCAGGTAAGAGCCCTCCTTGGTTGGCCTTGTTCCATGTATGCTTGCTGTATAAAAATGGGTAGATTCAGAAAAAGTAGGAATTAAACAATTCCACCACCCAAATAAAATCAGTGTTTTCTGCATGCTGGTTAATAGATAAATAGATGTATTTTTTACTTCTGTAGTTTATACAGCTATACTGTTGCATGCTGATTTTTTTTTTTTTTTTCTTTTTCCTGCTTAACCTATGAGGGAAAAGTTTGCAGGTCATTACGGTTCTCCAAGAGTCTTATTTTAGTGGCTACGTACTATTACATTATATAGAGGTAACAAATTACTTATAAGCTAAACTTTTATTTATAATTGCTATTAAATATATACTGTTGCAACAAATATCCCTTATAAAACTTTATCTACAGGACCTACTTAGGATGGAGTCCTTGAAATAGTTTTGGGCTCACAGATCTCTTGATACAGATAGACCATTTGCTTTCCAAAAAAATGTTTTACCCAAGTATGATCCCACCAGCACTGAGAGTATCTGCATTATGGTATTCTTGTTAATATGGGGGCTCATTTCTAAAAGGAAAATTAATTCTTCCAGCTTTATAAGTGAACAGTGCTTTCTTGATACCTAAATTTCCAGTTCTTTAATTACAAATCATGCATACCGAAAAAATGTAGTTATTTTTCATTTTTATTGCCTTTTTTATGAATGTAGTACCATTTTTTTTCTACTGGGATATTAGTATTTTCTAATTTATTAGAATTTTTATGGATTGATAATAAACTTTTACCTTTCATATTGCAGATTTTTGGCTTTATAAAGATATCTTGGCCTTACAAAGACAAATACCATGAGTTTATAGTGGTTTTGACTTAGCCGTGTTCTATACTTTCATGTAGCCAAGTCTACCGACTTTCTCAAAAACAGAGGTAACAGTTCTGAGTCATAGCTTAAGGACTTGGTGACAGTGGCAGACTTTTAAAAGAATCGACCCCTCCAGCCCCCAATTCTGAGTGAGATTCCTTTCAAATCCATTAGAACAACCTCCGTGTCCTAGTGTAGAGACCATTGCAAACCAGATTGGGTTTGTTGATAAGACACAGTTGTGCATGCTATATACTACTAGGAACAACATTCTTCAAAGTCAGAGCAAAGTTTTAAATCCCAGGGAATAAAAATGTTTCTGATCTGTTGTTCCATGATTCTGTAAATATGTGATTAGGCTCCCTATACCTTTATTTTTATTTATTTGTAGTAGTAGCGTCTTGCCAGATTGTACGATCATTATTACAGTTCATACTGAATTGTTGATGAGTCCTTTTTTGATATCTAGACAGATGTATATGTAGTTTAAAATTTTCCCCAGACTTCCAGCCCTATTGACAGATGAAATTATTTGAGGAGGTGGAGGACAAAAGCATAACTTGAGTTCTTTCTGTACTATGGAAGTTTAAATATACCCTGGGGACTTTTTAAAGGCCTTGCCAAGAGTCCATATCTTAGGGCCCACAAATAAGCCACCAGACCATATAAGAGCCCCGAGGATAAGGCTGGGGTGTGTTGTGTGTGTTTTAGGGCATGTAAAAATGAGCCCAAACTTTCTCTGGTGGAAGGTAACTTCCCCGCTTACTTGCTAGGGACCTGGACAGTGGTGGCTGTGGTCTTTGGAGAGGTGAGGAGTGACTGAGAATGAGTGAGGCCATGCTCCAAGGAAAGGATTAGGTCAGATGGGGTATGGCTTCACCAACCGGAATTTTTTTTTTTTTTTCTTTTTTCAAAAAGGCCTGCTTTAACCAGGGTTTCCCATATGCTACTTCAGGAAATCAGTTATAACCAGTAACTGAGATCTACTGGCAACTACTACTTCTAATGATGTATTTTTCTAAATCAACTTTATACAGGATTGCTCTGATGATTGTTGTTGTTGTTGTTGTTGTTGTTTTTTTTTTTAAGAAATGACTGCAATATTATTTGAAATCAGACCTTGTTATTTTTCCATGTGGACGTTTATCCATGATATTAATGCATGACTTTATCTTACTCACTTGGCTCAAGATGAAAAAGCCTTTTATATTTTGGGGCTGACCGATTTGGGGGCTAATCTTTACGATGTAGATAAATACAATAAAACTTCATTTTTCATACACCATAAGGTATTTTGCAATTAGTGATTGCCCTGATGTTTACACAATCAAGGAAAAGGTTTGCTCAACAAAGAATAGTAAACAAGGTCGAATCTAGAGGTGTTAGGTAAATAGTTTTCAAGCACTTCAGAATTCCATTTTCACATATACATCTTTGATTCCAAAACCACCTTAGGTATTCATTAAAGCTGGTAGGTTTTCTGTAGTCTGCAGTGCAAGCCCAATGTTGAAGAGAAAATGTTAAAAGGCAAACTGTATTTACGTCTTGCTAATAGGCCTATGTCTAAGCTTATGAGTGTTCTGTGTACATATTACATGAGTAAAGGTAAAAATCCCACATCCTACCATTATTATTACATGGAAGTTTTATTTCATTTTGAAGTTATAAAACTAAATAGGTTTAAAGTTTCTTAGTTTCTTTTGAGGAGACAGGTTTACTTTTAGTTGGGTTGACTCCATTCTTTTTGAGCAGTGAAAGGAGATCATGTGCAGGTTGTAATGTAAGCTTCTCAAACTAGCTGCAAAGGGCAAAGTGGTTGCCAGGAAATTACTTCCAGTTAGTGTTAATTTTGCCTGAAATCGTACTGATTTCGTGCTTCAATAAAAGTTATGCGAAGTGGGAGGGTGGACCTGGCCAGCTTCCCACGCTGTTCACACAGCAAAGAAAGCTCAGACTGGGAAGAAAACAGACTGTGAAGACACCAGGGTTAGGGGTAAGATGCCATGGAAAGAGGGGTTTAAAGTCATCAAAGTCCTTATTTTCACTCTTAAAAGTGAATTTAAGAATTTAAAACTTAAAATTTTTAAATTTTTTGTGAAAGCTCAATGGATTGTGATTCAAGGCAGGGTTTTGGAATTCCTACTTGTTGGTGAGGGAGTCAGAAGGATTGGAGAAATGAGAAATGGGTTAAAAAGGGTAAATTTTTCTACTTGCAAGAAAAATGCACTTGTTTTACCAGCTCTTCAATCTGGACTCTCTGTATAATGCAATCATTTATGCAGAGTGTGTAGTTACGATTATGTTTACATGTTAAATGGTAAATAAAAGGCATGAAGGAGAATCCTTGCTATTAGAAGTTGAAGTTTGGTAAGCTTCATAGCATGAATTGAGTACTTCCTATGGGCCAAATAGCACAAGGTAGAAGGGCACAATTGTAGGAAAAAACAAATTTGGCTCCGGTTTTCAGAAGAGTCAGCAGAAAACTCCCCAAAGTGTGGTTTTGGAAATGGTAGTGTTGAGGGTTCTAGAAATATCCTTCCCAGATCATGAACATTGTGCCATATGTTGGAAATTCCACCTGCCACCTTGACCAAAGTTTGGTAAAGCTAAGCCTGTTGTGACATTTTTGGTCATCTAAAGACTCTTCGTCCATAATCAGGGATCCTGATTATTCTCAGAATTGTCCCCAAGCAGGATACCAACACTGTGGTCTAATTTCACTTATTTGCTCTGGATATTTTCTTAGTGACCTCTTCCAATAGGTTTTTCTTAAAACTTGTAAGCATCTTGAGGATAGGGTCTAAACCTTATGTTGGGTACATTTGTACTTTTATAATTATTTGTGCCAGATGGAGCCTGGAATAAATCCTCTGAGCACTAATGGCATGGGAGTTTGAAATTCTTTCTTCTGTCAGTCACAGCTACTAGAAGGTCTTTTAAGCCAGAGACCATAATTTACTGCTTGCTTTTCTAGACTCTCTGTCCTGGCCCTCACACTCTTTCCCCTCACTCTCTGTGATAGCCTCAGCCAGCAGGGAGAGGCCTGTGCCCTTCTGCAAGCCAGTGCTGTCATGCATTAGGGTAACCTGGAGCTGGAAGGTGTGAGGTTCCTATTCCTCCGAAGTTATAATTCTGTTTTATTATGAAGTGTCATTCTCGGAACATCTGGCAAACCCATGTGCAAATACTTGTATGGAATTAATTCCACTTGTGCTAAGTGACTACATTCTCCATTGGTGCAGACAGTCACAAATTGACAATTTCTCATAGAGACTTGGGCTGTTCCTCGTTTAGAGAAATATGTAATTATGTTTTAAAAAGTAATTTGGGTGAATTTTTGGTCTGGGCTTGATTTCTCTCTTTGCATTTAATAAGACTTGTTTCCAAGTAGTCTTGCATTTCTGTAAAACTTTCTGATGGTCCATAAGACTTGCTGGCTATTGAATTTGATTCTGTACTCTTAAGAGTTGACTTTTTATTTAAGGCTTAAAAACCACTGATAGTGCTTTGTAGAGAAACTAATGGCAACTATGCAAAGGAATTTACTAGTACATTTTCCTTCCAGTATAAAAGGAGTTGGTGTATCAATAAAATGTGGGTGGAGATAGGAAAAATCCTGCATTTCTCTTTTCATAAAGAACTTTAAATGATTTTATATTGCAGGTGCGACTGTTAAGTTACAGAATGGTTATATTGTGTTATGGTGAATACTTAAAATTTGAAACCTTATAGGTACATAATCAAATGAAAATTATTTTCTCCTTAAATGGTCTAAGTACAGACTCCAAGGCAGGATAATGCTCCCCCCACCCCCGGCTCTTGTTTTCATTAAGATTGGAATAATACAAGTGGTATTTCAACATTTAGCTAGTTTTCCTCACCCTGATGTCCAGTTTGAAATCTTGGAGACATACTTTGTTAATAGAAATGGAAAAAATGTTACTGGTATCCAGTACGTTTGGTACCAGAATATAATGGGGGAGTGCACAGACTTCAAAATATGACCAAGCTGGGCTTATGTCTGAGATCAGGTGTGTTAGCTGCATGGATTCAGTAAGTTACTTTCTTCCTTCTGCACCCCTGTCCCCTCATCGGGACGTGGGGAAATACCTGTTGCTTGGGCTTATTATGCCACAGTGCCAAACATATGGCACCTCTTCTGATTGACAGCTGGGAAATTTCATTTCCTCAACTGAGCTTTGAGAAGGTGGTAGCTGGGGCCTGCTGGTGCTCTCTGCTGAGAATTAGATTCCAGGCACAGGAGCCTGATATCTTTTCTTGCTTAAAAATAATTGGTTTTTACCAGTAACAGTTGAGAATATTTATTCTCAGACTCTAGCTTTATTACTTCTTGGTTTTCTGTGGTTCCAGTTTAGGGAGTTGCTGATATTTTGATGTATTTGAACTGTGTGTGTGTGCGTGTATTTTTTAAAATAATCAATATAGAGATGAATAATCTAGAATTGCCTCTCTCTCTCACACACACAAATAAGATTAAAATAATAACTGTATGTTTCTGGATAGTACCTTATAAGTAGGACATAAGGACCTTTCTGTTCAGTTAGGACGCCAACCTGTGAAGTAAAGGTCTGTCTTATACAGGAGGACATTGACTGGAACTATGTGGATAAGTGTTTTGTATTACGAGTAAGTTCTAGAACCAGGACTAGGACCCAGGTCTTCTCTCCTGGTCTGTCCCACACTCCTGGTAGGATACTGATACTTGACTACTCTTCATGCCATAAAGAGTAATCACTATTGTTAGGATATTCTTCATACTGGTGCTGAAGTAGGATCAAAAGCAGCACTGGTTTGGGTATATAACATTTCCGATGATGTTGCTTGGAATTATGGCTTGTTATTTTTCCATCATCTAACTGCAGAACGTAAAACAGAATGTTAAATCCTGTAAGCCACTAAGATGAGTAGCACAAATAGAAAACTGATAGTTAGACATTTCTGTGACGTTTTACACTGTTTCAGAGAGCACCAAATAAGATTCTAACAGTCCTCTGAATCATTTGATACAGTACTACATTGTAAAATGTACCCATTTTACAGGTAGCACCCCAGGGTCCTGTATGTTGAACAGGGACTAATACTTGTTTTTCTGAAGCACATTTTTCTATAGAAATATTGAATCCTATTTCCTTATTTTAAGCTACATGGAGGCAGGTAATTCCTGAGCAGATGGAGTTAATCCCAGGTAGAAATTTAACTACGAGGTGAGGCCCGGTGTCTGTCAGAACCGGGAAGAGGATGTCCCATAAAGCCACAGTTATACCCTGAGTATCAGTCCTGGTTTCTAGCCCTAAAGGTCAACAGTTGTGTATTACCAAAATGACTTCTAAGGAATGTACGGTGTTAGGACTTGACAAGTAGGCTATTTTAGGGAGTTGGCTTTTTCTTCCTTTGCATGGCCCCTAGGAGTTAGATCTGTACATACACTGACCTGTGAGAGAATTTAGTTGCCCGTGGAAAGCCTAACACAGGTAATCATTATCCAAGTAAAAGGTACAGGAAGTGGCTGTTTAATAAAGGTTGGCAGATACGGTGTGAGGTGCCAACTCGTGTAAACACACACACACACACACACACACACACTGACAATTTTCAACTAGTCTTGGCAGGATTCAGATGGAAAATTATTTCCTTTTCGCCAAGTGGACTTTGAGGAGATAGGGCAACTGTCTGAATGATTCTAAATAAGGAGCTTCTCATGGGCATTTTTAACACTTTCAGGGAGAAAAGTCCTTGTAGCTTGAAACTATGCCCCGTGTAGCCAGTCTAGCCCCATTTCCCTCCAACAACCTGTGCTACCTTTTGGGTAATTCCGTTACCCAGCTGTGTGTAATTTAGAAACAAAAGAAGGCGGAGTCTTCATGTCAAGTTATTTCTTCAGTCAGACTGTGCAACCCCTGACAGTGTCTTGGATAGACATTGTGTGCAAATGGTGGTATGGTTTTAGTTGCTTACTATTAGAGGAACCGCCCTCTCTGTCTAGGCTCAGTGGTATCCTGGAACTTAGTCTTACTGTTTTTTTTTTTTGTTTGTTTGTTTTTGTTTTTTTTTGGACTCTTCTACTTACTGATTCTCCTGAAAAAGCTTAATTTATGATGGAATAATTCCTATCAACAAGATGATGTAATCTTAACAAGAATTTAATTTTGTTGACCTCTTTATCAGGAGTACCTAGAATATGCTTCTAGTAAGCTGTTTAAAAAAAGTGTTGAAGAATGCTGACCTAGACTAAGAGCTCCTAATTCAGATTCTCTGAGGTCTCTTGATTTGAGACTGTAGGTACGTGGTATGTGGTCCTAAACTTGTTTTGAAAGTGATTTTTTTTTTAATTTTTTTTAAATTTTTTTTTAATTTTTAGGTCTGGGGCTATAGTGCCCTTACAGGGTCATGGAGAGAGACCTACTCCTGTAGGAGGGTCTAGGTGAGTATATGCAGGAGCTAACAGTAAAACATACAACTCTGCAAGTCCGATTGGCTGTCCACAAGATCAGACCAGAATGGTAGTTGGTGTTGTCAACATGTAAGATTTTCACTATTGTAGGAAGGGTTAGTTGGAAAGTAGATTATAGAACCAGAACCAGGAAATCTTTAGATTCTAAAATGAGTTAATAGATGTGTTAGGGAATATTCATACTGCTATTCACTGGCCACATGATACGTGAAAAAAATTTTTTTTAAAGATCTTATTTGGCAGAGAGCACAAGCTGGGGGAGCGGCAAGCAGAGGGAGAGGGAGAAGCAAGCTCCTCACTGAGTAGGGAGCCCCTTGTGGGGCTCGATCTCAGGACCCTGACATCATGACCTGAGCAAAAGGCAGACATTAACTGACTGAGCCACCTGGGTGCCCCCCACATTTTTTAACTGATATAAAATTAAGTACCGTGCAGTACACCTAGGTTAAGTGTATGAATATGAGTCTTGACAAATGATCTCCATCTGTGCAACCGTCGAGCTCTAGAACATGTCCATCACCCCTGAAAGTTGCCTTGACTAAATGAACAAGTTGCTAAGTTCTGGTCCTAACGTGAGGATAATAATAAAGCTTGTTTCTCAAGGTTGTTGACTGTGTAACAGTAGCAACTGACAATGGTGTGTGTTAGAAAGTTTCGAAAAATTTCATTTAACCTTAAAACAACCCTAAGACATGGATTGTTTACTGTTGCTTCAGTTTTCACAGAGGAGGAAAATGAGGCCAAGATGACTTTTGACTTGCCCAAGCCAGGTAGGTAGCCCAGAAGCTGAGTAAATGAGGGAGGTCTCCATGAGTAACGCGTGCCCTCCACACGTAGGCAGTTCTGCAGAGCTAGGTCTGTGGTAGCAAATGCTGGTTGACCTTATTAGCTGTGGGAAGGAAGGGGGAAAGACACAAAGGGTACACATTTTGAGCTGGGTTTTAATATCCATCGTTACTTATTAACTATGTTTCTTGGGCAAGATCCTCAACTTGGGGGAAGATTTATAAAAGAGGAAGAGGCATAGGAAGTCATCATGGGACCTGTCTGTGCTATGGGGCTGTCACCTGGGAGACAACTGTGAGAACATTCTGGGGACTTGGAAGTGCTGTGTGCTGACATCCTTATCTCTGTCTGTGGAAGAGGTCGCTGCCTGCTCCCCCCTCCTGGCCTCGCATACTTCTGGGGACTGTGGGTGGACAAGGAGGGATTGACGATGTGTCAGAGACAGTCCCCACTTGATAGTCTTGATGGGCCGAACACTGTGTTTACATAGCATTTTCTCTCTCAGGTCACTGACATTCAAAGCCTTAGATTTTCCAGCTATTATGTCAGCCAACTTCCACAATATTCTAAGTGTCCTTACTGACAAAATTAAAACCCAACTTTCTCGTGTTGGCCCTTTAGATCTTTGGAGGGAAATGTTGCTAGTTGACAGGATCTGAAGGGCTCAAACACTCAGCTGCCTGTTCCTCATCCTCAGTCCAAGCTCCCTCTTCTTCAGGGAGCTCCACTCAGTCATTCTCTCCAGGTCCGCGCCAGTGGAGTCCATCCTCCTGGTTCCCTTAGGCTGTGTTTCACCTCTGCTTTTGCAGTTTTTGTAATTATTTACTTGTACTTTCTTGTCTTAACTGTTTCTAGAGATTTTATTTATTTGACAGAGTGCTAGAGAGCACAAGTAGGCAGAGCCATAGGCAGAGGGAGAGGGAAAAGCAGGTTCTCCGCAGAGCAGGGAGCCCGATGTGGGGCTCGATCCTGGGACCCTGGGATCATGACCCGAGTCTAAGGCAGCTGCTTAACCAACTGAGCCACCCAGGCTCCCTCTGGTCTTAACTATTGGCTATTTGAAGGCTCCTTAAACACAGGGATTGTCTTCACCATTGTGTCCCTAGCAGAGCAGCTGGCATGTGGTAGGCAAGTAATCAATGTTGAATGAATGGAAGTTCTTGTAGTAAAAGGTCACTTCAGAGCAGGGATACAGAAACGGGCAGGGTGGTGTATGAAGTATGTGACCTCCCACTTTGCTTCTCTGAGACTGATCTAGTACTCTTGTAGGGGATTCCTCCTTTTGTAGCTAATTGGAGGTTCTGAATATTAAAAAAAAAAAAAATAGAGGAATTATCTCCTGCTTGAAAGTCTTTATTATTAAGGGAATAATTGTAAGAAAATTGGTAAAGTTTGGATCACTAACTAACATCTTGCATTTATATAATGGTGGGAATAGAATTTTTCCAAACTGTAAATGGGAATTAAGTTAAATCACACTGACATTTTAGGTGTAAAAGTTAGAAAGTCATCATCCCAAAGGAGAGATGTTATTTTAATGTCTGATTAAAATACTTTATACAAGGGTTGGAATCATTTAGAGAAAGGCATGAATAGATCCTGAAATTCTTTTTTTTTTTTTTTTTTTTTAAGATTATTCATTTGACAGAGATCACTGGTAGGCAGAGAGGCAGGCAGAGAGAGAGGAAGGAAGCAGGCTGCCTGCTGAGCAGAGAGCCCGACGTGGGGCTTGACCCCAGGACCCTGAGATCATGACCCGAGCCAAAGGCCGAGGCTTTAACCCACTGAACCACCCAGGTGCCCCAATCCTGAAATTCTTAACTTAAAAAAAAAATTGGATTGTTGAATTCCAAAAATATTATTTAAGTGAACGTGGGTAAAACATTTTTCTCCTGCTTCAAAGTTCAAATCCTCTTGCATCATTCTCTACCTTTAAACTCTAGGCCAGCCGTTCATGCCATTAGGGTCCACCCATCTGTGCAAATGGGAGCAGAGGTCTTGGCTTTGGTCAGTTTGAGATTTCTTGGCCATAACCGAGACACAGATTACCATTAAGGATAGGAGTCCTTTTACCGAATCTTTTTTTTTTTTTTTTTAAGATTTTGTTTATTTGACAGAGATCATAAGTAGGCAGAGAAGCAGGCAGGGAGAGGGGGAAGCAGGCTCCCCACCAAGCAGAGAGCCCGGTCTGGGGCTTGATCCCAGGACCCTGGGATCATGACCTGAGTGGAAGGCAGAGGCTTTAACCCACTGAGCCACCCAGGCACTCCTGAATTATTTCTTTTAAGGATTTATTGCTGAGGGTAGTTAATTCTAAGTATCGGTTTTGATTGACTTTGATATGCCATTGATATTAAAGGCTGTTGGAGTCAGTCTGTGATATAATTGGTAACCAGACCTGGACCCTTTTTATAAAGCTAAAGACTTTGCATTGAACATATTAGTCTTAGAAACATAAAGCCAAACAAAGTCCAATTTGTGAATTTCCAATTTTTTTCTGTAGCACAACAATGTGTATATTCAATGTCTTTAAAAAAAATTATACCATTTATTTCTTCAAGTCTATTGAGGACCGATTCTCTTAAGATCCCATAGGCTTCCTCTTCCTACACTCCCCTCTGAGGAAAAAAAAAAAAAAAAGTAGCTAATTTTGGAACAGTTAGATTCTGTTCTGCTTATGAGGATAAGGGAGGGGACTTGGCTGGGTTTCTTGCTTCCTGAGGTCTATGCTCTATTTCTTTGTACTCCTGGCACATTCCCACATTGAGCCATCCTAGATTCCCAGAGTGGATGGAGAGGAGACATCTGACAAGTGTGCTCACCTTCAGGGCCAGAGACTCCCAATAAGTAGATGTCACAGCCAGAACCAGTGAATGAAGCTTTACTCCTTAGGTCCCCCTCTGAATCAAGCTTTTCTTCTCAAATCCTAGAGCCAGTGTATTGTCCTTAACATTTTCATGAGGTCTTCATTTGATGTTATCAGGAGAAATCTGGAAAACAAACATTTTTGACACGGTCAACCTATGGGTTCAGAAAAGAGAGACCATTCTTTACAAAATCCAAGATGGGGGATGAATGAAAGCAACTAATTTTGATGTGACATGATGTCCTTGAGGGAAAGGTACAAAATGAAATATACGAATGGTTTTTTTTTTCCCCCCTATTTTTTTGGATGTGCTCTCCCTTGAAATTTCAGTTGACAAGTATTCAAACCTAGTTTGAAGTTCTTACATTTCATTTTAGTAGTGAGCTGGAAAAACCAACTAAACTTAACTTGAAATTTGTCTTACTATAGTTGTCTTTAATAGAGGTGTAGCAGTGATGTAGAGTTCTAACATCAGATATATTTAGTATTTCTGGTGGGCCTGTACCAATTATAGATGTTATAGTATGTGGTTATATTTATAAATAGCACAAGGAAATACTTAACCTTTATTATACCATGTTGGTATATTCTTTTTTTGAAAGGTGACTAAAATTTTCTTTGAATATTTTTATCAATACCTACCTTTTTCCAAGGTCAACAAATCCAAAATCTGTGTTGTTACTAGGAATGACATTTCAGGAAGAAAAAACCCCAAAACTCAACACTGAACTGCTTTTAATTTTCTAGCAAATGGGTTAAAACTCTCATAAAAGTAGGAAATCTCAGCTTTGTTTTGTTTTGTTTTCCCCGATGAAATTATGGGTAGTATGGACACTTATGGATTGCATGTCTGGAATGGGAGCCCAGCCTTGGCTGGGCCAAGTGAGGGCAGTGAATGGGTTGGGCTATAAAAGTCATGACCCTGCTGTGCCTGGGAGGGCATTCTCCTTTGTAGCCTTTGGGAGATTCTTGCAGTTAATCCCACTAGGACTTGCCTGGCTTATGAAGGGTTTCTCACTGTCTCATGATTACCTAGGGCCAATTTAGGAATCAGAGAAGGGACCACTGAGCTAAAAATAGTCAGAGTTTGGAAGGAGGGCCTGAATGGCACAGCGCCACTGCTCCCTTCCTGCTGCCAGAAGATGATGCCATAAGGAGACCGGCAAATGGGGAGTGTGTGTGTCTGAAGACAGGTGTGGAAAGTGTAGAGGAGAGGGAATGTTTTCTTTCTGGCTTCTGTAGGGGGAGATAAACATTTTAAAGATTGACTTTCAAAAAAAAACCTTAGAATGAGTAAAAACAAATAAGGGAGGTTATTTTTATGGGGCTGGGCTTAGTGGGATATATTTCTAGATGTTTCTAATTTGTAAGAAAACGTTTTGTATTTAATGTTGGTCATGGATTGTTGAGGAATGGAAACAGTGATGTGCCTTCTTTTCTATAGTGCCTGAGAACACAAAGTGAAGCATTGTATGAAACCTTGAAGGTGACAGGTCATTTAAACAAAGACAATTTTTTTTTAATTCAAGTGTAGTTGATGATTGTATTAGACTAGTTTCAGATGTACAATAGTGATTTAACATTTATATATCAAAGTGATCACAATAAATCTAGCTGTCACTATACAAGTTGTTGGAATTAACTGTATTCCCTATGCT
>PISX010022941.1:0-30737 GCA_004024625.1 Mellivora capensis
AAAAAAAAAAAAAAAAAGGAAGGAAGAAAGGAAAAAAAAAAGGCTACTGCACTGAACCAGAGGATACTGGAGGCTGGGAGCAGCATAGGTGGCGAGAAGCAGCAGGGTTTCAAGATCTCTTCTGAAGGTTCAAGGACAGGTTCGAAGACAAACAGGATCTGTGAAAGAAAGAGGACTCTAATATGCTTCCGAATTAAAGTACGATTTCCACGGAAGTGGCAAAGACTACAGGAAGCTTGGGTTTTGGGAGGGGCTGGGATGCAGGAGTTTGGCTTTGGTCACGTGTGAGATGCCCAGTAGAGACCAAGCAGAGATGGGGAATGGGCTGCGGGATACAAGGGCCTAGAGTACCAGTCAGGCTGGTTGGAGCACTCATGGGACAAGACAGATGACAGAAGTCTAAGGACAGAGGGGGTAGTCCTCCAGACAAGGAACCAGCAGCAAAGGATACTGGAAGGGGCAACTAGGGAGGGAGGAGGAGAAGTGAGAGCAAATGAGGGATCAGAGCTTCAGGAAGGGAGAGCAAATGAGGGATCAGAGCTTCAGGAAGGGAGTGACCCCCTTGGGCACGGCTGCAGGTGCTGGCAAGGCCAAACTCTTGCAGGAGCTGAAACTCAGGGACAGGATGGGCCACTGACGATCGTAAGCCCCTCTCTTGAAACGACTGAGAACTTCTAAAATGGGCGTGATGTCTTGAAACATGGGCTTTTGGTGAAGAGTCAGATGGCCGAGGGGAATGTAAGGAATAATGAGTAGAAAGAGTTTTAAGGGCACACCTGGGTGGCTCAGTTGATTAACCACTTGCTCTCGGCTCAGGTCATGATCCTAAAGTCCTGGGATGGAGTCCCGCATCGGGCTCCCAGCTACGCGGGGAGTCTGCTTCTCCCTCTGACCTTCTGCCCTCTCATGCTCTGTCTCACCGTCTCTCTCTCAAATAAATAAATAAGGGGCACCTGGGTGGCTCAGTGGGTTAAAGCCTCTGCCTGGGGCTCAGGTCATGATCCCAGAGTCCTGGGATGGAGCCCAGCGTCAGGCTCTCTGCTCAGCGGGGAGCCTGCTTCCTCCTCTCTCTCTGCCTGCCTCTCTGCTTGTGATCTCTGTCAAAATAAATAAATAAATGAAATCTAAAGAAAGAAAGAAAGAAAAAGTTAAGTTCTAGGTCATTTGTCTCAAATGAGCGGAGAAAACTGCACGTGACCGAAAGGACGCATGTAAATTAAACGCAGAGGCTGGAGATGTTGGGAACTGGTTAGTTTGAGAACAGCATGCCTTCAGAGAGTTTATAAGGATCTTTTTTTTCTGAAGATTTTATTTATTTATTTGACAGATCACAAGTAGACAGAGAGGCAGGCAGAGAGAGAGAGGGGGAAGCTGGCTCCCCGCTGAGCAGAGAGCCCGATGCGGCACTTGATCCCAGGACCCTGGGATCATGACCTGAGCTGAAGGCAGATGTTTAACCAAGTGAGCCACCCAGGTGTCCCTATAAGGATCTTTCTTTTAAAAAAGAAAAAAAAAAAGTTTTTTTCTCAAATAAAATAAAATCTTAAAAAAAAAGTTTTTAAAAGAATAGTTTTCTACCGGACTGATGAGACCATCTGCGTGTAACAGGGTGGAGCTCCTGAGGGCACGGCCAAGGCTCTGCTCCCTCTCCTTTAGAGCGGCCACAAGAATGATGCAAGCGGCCTCTCGGGACACGCGGCCGCGCCAGCGCCCCGAGGCTCCCCCACTCTGCAGTCAGCAGGAAAGGAGGATTCACCTCACGCGGCTTCACCGGACCAACAGGTGGGGAAGGAAGCACCTACTTCAGATTCTACTCTCAAATATAAGTTTTAAAAAGGCAGGCAATTTGTGATAACACAAAACGTACTTGAAAACCACTAAACTGGGGTGCCTGGTGATTCAGTTTTGAGCGTCTGCCTTCAGCTCAGGTCATGCTCCCAGAGTCCTGGGATCGAGCCCCGAATTGGGCTGCGTGCTCGGCGGGTTGCCTGCTTCTCCCTCTCCCACTCCCCTCGCGTGTTCCCTCTCTTGCTGTTGTTGTGTCTCCCTCTGTCAAATAAATAAAATCTTAAAAAAAAAAAAAAAGAAAAAAAGAAAACCTCTAAACTAAGAGTTGCACTTAAAGAATAAAGTATTTAAAGATTCAGAGTTGTATTTAAAAAGCAAACTTTTGGGAGGCACCTGGCTGGCTCAATCAATGGAGAATGAGTTCGAACCCCACACTAGGTGTAGAGATTACTTAAAAATAAAACAATCTTGGGGCGCCTGGGTAGCTCAGTGGGTTAAGCCTCTGCCTTTGGCTCAGGTCATGATCCCAGGGTCCTGGGATCGAGCCCCGCATCGGGCTCTCTGCTCAGCGGGGAGCCTGCTTCCTCCTCTCTCTCTGCCTGCCTCTCTGCCTACTTATGATCTCTGTCAAATAAATAAATAAGTAAAAAAAAATTTAAAAAAATTTAAAAATCTTAAAAAAAAAAAAAAAAAGGAAACTTTTTCTATAATAACACCACTAAGGTAGGAGATGCGCGTGCGCACCCCCCCCCCCACCCATTCCAAATCACCAAAAGCATTCCTTGTCTTTGGAGGGAACAGGATTAATATTTTATAAAAAATTCCCACGCCCCCAATTCACTATCTGTAATTAGAAACAAACAAACAAAAACCTGCTGACACTTGAAATTTTCTCAAAGGAAAGCACAGAATTGTTTCATAGAAACTGTGCTTGGTTCCTGTCAAGTGCCTGCACTGTTTCCAGCAGTGACAGATCCTCGACAAATGTCAACGAACTTCTCTCCTTCCACCGCCCCTCTGTGACACATGGGGGATTATAAACTGTTCAGTGACTTTCGACTTAACTGCTCATGCCCAATTTGAAAACTCTGGTTCCAGTCCTTTCCTAGTTGTAGCTTTTGGACATTTCCTGCTGAATGTCTTAAACACAAACCAGGCTTTTAAAACTGTATCCAAAAATGAAAACACGGATTCTAAAAGAATCAAGAATTTTAATATAATTCCTGTGATACAACCAAGAATTCTCTAGCGGCTTACATGCTGAGCTTGTCTCAGTTTATCTTAGAGAAGTTATCCAGTGGCAAAGAAGTAAGTCCCAAGGGGTTGAGAAGGCAACACACGTTGTTAACCAAAGCAGGCTTTAGCTTGCTGGACACTTGGAAAAACTTCACTGAGAAAAAGCAGAGCAAACACTCTGCAAGTGACTCGGATGCCAGATGCTGAGAAAACAAGCGAAAACACCAAACGGTTAACAGCGAAGCGCTATCTCCAGAGAATGAGATCATGAGGAATTTTTTTTTTTTTAACAAGATTCAACTTTTCAAAATGAGCCTGTATTACTGTTATAAGAAAAATTTAAAAGGAAAATAAAACAGCACAAAAATCCTTCTGCATCATTCTTATGTATATAAGTTAAAGCCAATTTCTACAACCTTAAATACAGTGATTCAAACAGGGAAGTCACATGTCACTGAAATAGGTCCCCACATTTCTGATGCTTGTGGACGGATGCTGGTGCTCAAGGGCAGCAGCCCCAGACCTCCCCCCACCCGCCCCGGAGCGTTGTATTTAAAATAAACGCAAGGAAGGCAAACACAAAGAGCATAACATGAAAGCCAGCACTATCCAAAGAGGAGACAAAAGACAAACACAGACGCGGCAAAGGAACAGAAGCACCCACACTGGTCCAGCAGTGAGCGCACAGGCTAGGGTCGGTGCCAACGGTGTCCCACCGGCGAAGTGAAAATCCAGTTTCCATTCTAGGCTCACACTCCTGGCCTACATGCAATAGCGAAAACAAAAGTATTTGGAAATTGTTACAAACTACCATTAACAGAACTTACCTTGCTGGTGCCTAGAAGGGGCCTGCAGGACCCAGCCCCGGCCCTGCCCCCTGGCTCCAGCTCCGACTCCAGACCCAGCTCCCCTCCTGCGAGTGTGCGAGGCGTGTTCCCTACACAGGGCCTTTGTGTTGGGACGCCGGCAAGCTGCCCTCTCGCTCGCCCCCCCAACCCCAGTCCTTCATCCCACAGACTGCCTTGTTAGATGCTCTTTCACCGCACTTATTACAACTGTACTTCTTCGTGCCATTACGTGGTAATACTTGGCTTCCGCCCCGCCGTGTGTGCTGGCTAAGGCACCCTTCCAGATCCCTGGAACCTAGCACAAGGCCCAACACGGCGCAGGTCCATTCGTATCACATCCCCCTTCTGGTCGCAAACCGAGCCGCTACATGTACGCCCTACTGGTGACTAGTTCTTTCTCGTAAATCTGAAGTTACAAAAGGGCTCTACAATAACGTATCAGGGAATTACAAATCAGTCTTTACCGATGGTTATTCCAAACTCATCTGTAATCAACACATATCCCAGGCTCCATGGGACCCTCGAACAGGAATCACGCCATCAGGCCAAGACGAGCCGCCCGTGCAGCTAACAGAAACACGTGCTCCACATCCCGCATCAGAGCGCAGGGAGGCTGTGACGCCCTCCGACAAGACGCCATCTGTCAGAGACGACCATGCATCCACGGTTACACCTGTGACCTGACCCCCTGCTCCTATAAGCGCTGTCAGAAAAAAGTGTTATTCGAGAAGTTAAACGACTACCGTTTCTGCTTTCTTTTCCAGCTTTGACAGGGTCAAACTCAGCAAGCGCTTTGCTTCAGCCAATCTGACAGCCTCCCCAGGCGGCCTCAGGTGGTGAGGCCCCACCCGACCCGGCGCAGGCCGGTACCTGGTTCGGAGCACCTTCCCCCGGCACTGAGGAAGGCACAGCCGGATAAAAACCCAAGCTGACAGGACTGCGAGAGCCAGTGCTGCTGGTCACGCTGGGCTGGGTGTGGCTCACGGCTCCCAAGGAGAATGCAGTGGGCTGAAAATCGGTCCTCAAGGACATCAGGTCCTAATCTGGAATCTGCCACTATCAGCTTGTAAGGAAAAGGGTCTTTTGATTTTGAGATAACACAGGTTATCTGAGTGGGCTCTAAATGCTATCGCAAGAGGCCTTACGAGAGCGGCAGAGGGAGCTTTGACACCACTACCCCAGAGGAGAGGGGGAGGACTGAAGTGACCAGGGCCACCGGCAAAAGAGACCGCCACAGCAGAAGCTGGCAGAGGCAAGGAACGGATTCTCTCCTATGGCCTCCAGGGGGAGCCCTACCACACCTTGACTTTAGCTAAGCGCAACCGATGGTGACCCTAGAGCCTGCCCAACTGAGAATTCATCTCTGCTGTGAGAGGCCACCAACTTCGTGGTGGCTGGTCAGAGCAGCCACGGGCAACTAATACAGAGACCATGACAAAGTAAACCAAAGTGAAAATGCTCTACAGTCCCCAGACCCCCCAAACACATTAAAACTCCAACATATCACAGGAAAAACTCTTATTAAACACCTCTGAAAAGTTGTTTTAAATATACTTTTTAAAAAGGTCATTTTCCCCCTTCACCTGCACGTGTGAACCACAGCTACAGAGGAGAGCGATATGAATTCTGAAGGCAAAGCCAGCATCTCAGTCATACATTTAACTGCTTTAACCCTAGATAACCAAGACCTTCTGTAGAAGTGTTATGATTGTACATTTTTATATTAACATAAAAATTTTACAGTAAGAATGAAAGAAATGAAAACTAAAAGAAAGAATGAAAACTAAAACTCTTACTAGGATTTTTCACTTAGCAGAACATCTGAAGCACGGGGCGCCTGGGTGGCTCAGTGGGGTAAAGCCTCTGCCTTCGGCTCGGGTCATGGTCCCAGGGTCCTGGGACCGAGCCCCGCATCGGGCTCTCTGCTCAGTGGGGAGCCTGCTTCCCTTCCTCTCTCTGCGTCTGCCTACTTGTGATCTCTGTCTGTCAAATAAATAAAATCTTAAAAAAAAAAAAAAAAAAAAAGAACATCTGAAACTGCAAAACATGCACTACAGGTAAGTCCACGATCAGACATTACAACACACAGGCCTGCTCATCCACAACTGTGCATGTAATCGACTCCCCCCTCCAACTGCCTCAGGGCAGAAACTACTGATTTTCACCCAATATGTATCACAACAAAGGATTTGATATAAGAAAATTTGCGTTTTCAATTGTCTTGGTAGGCATTTCCAAACTAAAGGGTCTAGCTGATGTGGTTTTGGGGACAAATTCTGGAAAAACAAAACAAAACAAAACAACCTGTGTCCCCATCTCGCCACATCTGATCCATGTGCTCACCTAGTAGTGCCTATAAATAAAATCAAGGATGCTTCTTTTGCTACTCCTCCGCCAGACCCACACAGCATTTTACTTTTCTATAAACAGATGCCACCTAGTGTCAAAAGTCTGTAGGACAGCCTACAGTTCCTCAGAAGCCGCTAGGTAAGCAGAACAAAGAAGAATCCATTCTTACTGGGCAAAGACCTGGGTGAGGAAAAATTTCCAAAAGGTTAATTCTTGGGCTGAGTCTTAGAGGCCAAGACTAAGTCTGGCAGGAGGCAGTGCACATGGGGTTCAGGATGGGGCTCGGGATGGAGTCCACGCACCTAGGTTCCACTTCGACCCCATTAATTACTCTCTAGCACTGCAGCCAGGGACAAGTCATTTAACCTCACAAATGCCTCCTAAGTAAAACGAAAATACAGCCTACCTTCTCGGTTTGGCACACGGATCAAATGAGCAGAAAGAGCTCATAAAGATCTCCAACTGGCCCCTTTTCAAGCAATGAAGGTAGAAACAGAAGATCAGATATGCTGACACATTGTTCACAAAACTTGAAATCAAGTAGAAACTTCCCCTCCATTCCTTATCCTACCATAACTCCCCCAAGAAAACAACCACATCACCATTTCCACCAAAAAGAGTTTCAAGAGAATAAAAGAACTGGGGTGCCAATTTATGAGAGAGACCGAGACCAGCTTTGCTTTTCTGACTGCTCCTGCCGAGAAGGAATGTGGCTTCGGGCAACAATGCAGAATTAAAAATCTTATCAAACTACACCTCACATATCAACATCCAGAGAGATTACAGATTTTGTTAGAGTGCAAGTTAGCCCATTGTGTTTCTGGTAAGACATTTTTTCTTAGTGCAACTTCACTTTTTAAAAAATTTTTATTTTAAGGAACCCCTGCACTCAGCATCAAGCTCGAACTCACAACCCTGAGATCAAGAGTCTCGCACTCCACTGACGGCACCAGCTGGGTGCCCCACTGTAACTCCACTTATAAGACAACAACAAATAATAGTTCCTCCATTCATTTACCATTTAATTCTCAAATCCTGTAGAGTACGTACTTTTTTCTCTCGATTATACAGACGGAAGGAGGCAGAATTTGCTCACTTGTACTCTAGAAAGGATCCTACTGGTGAAAAAGCATGTGGCTGGAGGTGGAGAGCAGCTCAAATGCAACAGTAGCAGCGGACGGAGGGCTGAGGGAAGGAGGAAAGCTGGGGGAAAGCTCTGGTGTTTCAAAGACAAGGCTGGCAAGACTTGGTAACAAATTAGACACAGGTGGTGAGGGACAGAAAGGAATTTAATTCAGATGGGCTAGAAGCCTCTAGCTGGGCAGACTACAACACTGCCACGAACTGAGCTACAGAAAGAACAGGTTTGCAGGAAAGATGAGAAAGGTTCAATGTGCTGAACTTGAAGGGGGGTTCCACAACCCAGGTGAAGACCTCAGAACTCAGGAAAAGAGTGGGGGCCGTGAAGGGAGCAACACTAACAAAAGGACTTTACAATGTACCAAGCATTTCCACATCATCTCAATTCAGAGAATCACAGAAGGGCAGAGCAAAAAGCCTTAGATTAACTCCACCTGACAAGATAACAGGCTACCAAGACACGAACCCAAAGGGAAAAAATGGGCTTTCTCACAGGCAGTTAGTGGAAGGAAAAGGGGAGAGGGAAGAGAGACAGAGGCAGGCACGTGGAGAGGCGGAGGTCCTGCCGACAGGTAAGTGCTGTGAAGTCCAACACACAGCTAAGGAAACGTCTGCTCAAGGGGGCAGTGGAGAACTGGGTGTGGCAAGGGCAGCCTGGCAGTCCTGGGCACAACAGAGAAAAGCTCTGAGCTCCGGGTCCCAGGCACCACTTTCACGCTATGGCTCTCGCCAGCATCCCAGAACTGCGCCAACACCTGTACGTGCGCCCTGCCATTTACCCCCCTCACGGCCCCTTAATCATACACTGCACATTCAACTATGTCTTAACACGAAACAAAAACATTGAGCTCTCTCACGGGCACAGTACCATACACGGTATCACCCCCATTTTACAAACGAGAGCGAGCCCTAGAGAAGTAGAAACAAATTAAGCCAAGGCTGAGTGGAGAGCCTGCACACTCCTGACACTCTGAAGAAAGCGACACAAAATTTTAAACATACTTTGCCCCATATTTGAAGAGTAAGGCCCTAGAACAAAAGTTGCTTGGTTCCTAATTTCTTGGATCTCAGAGGAGAGTGTGGGAAAAGAAACCACCCAATCAGTATGAAACTGCAAATTCTGTTAAGAACTTTAAAGGAAACAATTAGAATGTTAGAGAGAACCAGGTGGGAACAGACTTTACACTGGATGACCAGGGAAAAGAAATAAAAAGCACAAATATAGAAAAAAAAAAAAAACGCCCCTCTTTTTTTTGGGGGGGGGGCGTGTCAAAACACTCCTGGTATCGACATCAAACAAATATTTTCTGAGGCAACTGGCTTTGTCTAAATCCTCTTGGACCCTGAGTGAGGTCTGTTTTTGTTTCTCTTTTGAAGGAGACAAGAGAAGGTTTCCATATGGCCTCTCTAGCCCCAGACTCCACTGGTTCACTGGCTGAATGATCAGGCCCCCCTTTACTCCTCAGTGGGGGGAACTCCCATCTTCTAACAGCAGGTTGGTTTTCTTGCTAAGAACATACATCCCTCCATGTCATGCAATACAGGCATTTCCTTGAAAATAAGAATACTCCCCAGAGAGCGTTACACTGTATCAGCTACTGCAACCTTGTCCCACAAATCAGACAGACTGAATGAATCATTCCGCAGACCTAGAATCCAACATTCATCAAGAACCTACCCGGAGCCCCTGGGCACTGTTCGTGGTGCTGGAATATTGTTGCGTCCACAGAACGCTAGAGGGCGCGGGTGAGCTTCGGCTTTCAGAAAAACCGGGCAAGGCTACTAGAGCGGGAGACCTTGCGTATCCAAAGGGAAGCCTGTGAAGACTGGCTATCTGAAGAAGAAGGCAGAAGGATGCAGAGTAGAAAGCAGGATGACCCTTCAGGGAAGGGACCTTCTGCCTGAGACCTGAGAGGCAATGCCCATGCCGTCAGAGACCCGCCTGGCAGGAGTTCTGATAAAGATGCTCAAGTTGAAAACACAGGTGTTCGTTTCACCCTGACACACCCCCGAGGGTCCATCTGCTTGGCAACCCTACAAGGTCGGGGAGACAGGCTCGATCACTACACGTGAGATGGCTATGGCTCAGGAATAAAACTGCTTTCCTGAAGTCAAACTGCTATTCAGTGGTAAGGCCAGGTCTAAAACCCAGTGTTCAAACTCAAGTCTGGGGTTTACTCCAACACCTGAGCCACTTGATACGTGCATCACCCATAAATAAAAAAGCTTCTCACCAGGGAATGCTCCCTAGGTCTATCTACTTTCTCCTTAGCGCACCCTTATTAATACAGAAAACAGAGACATCTAGTAGAGAAGCAAGTCATGAACAGGACCCATCCAGAAGCAGAAGCCCTCAAGCTATGGGGCCATGAATATACTCTGGCCTCTCAATTCTAAAACCCAACTGACTGTAAGCTACAGCATTAACTCAGGAAAGGGGAGGAAAAACTACATAAGATACATAGATGAATCATGTATACCAATTAGAGGGATGTCAAAATATTAAAACAGTTCTTAGAAGTAAGAAAACAGGGTGGCAATTAAGTGTAAATGATAAAATAGGAATTCAGAATTGGAAGTGATCTCAGAGATTAAAGTTCAGTTGTAGAAGCTGAGGGTTGGTCCCATGTCTTATATAAATGACAGAGCGGACTGATACTCAGGTATTGATTCTCACTCCAATGGTCCTTCATCAAACTCCAGAATTATAGGTTAAGTAGTCATAATTGCATACAACCCTGTGTGGTTTAAGTTTGTCTCACACAGACATCAGACAGCCCCAGATCTGGCTGCCAGAGGTAGAAGCCAGAGGCAGTGAGTGACTGAACTGGTCCTAGGAACCCTTTGGCGTGATGGATGCAAAATGTAATTTTGAGCATCGATGGCTATGGAAATCAGTGACTTCTTTTCTTCTTTTGTGAGAATATTTTAGAATGCAAATGGTTCCTGGTTCCATCACCAGCTCTATAAAGATAATACATCCACTTTAACTGTCTCCAATACGAGGTGTCAAAAGAAAAAGCGTTTTGTTTTTTAAACCTAACATTAGGCATTAATATGGCTTCACAAAAATAAGATTATGGGTCTTTCCTGTACAGATGGATGCTTACCATGGCATTCCTTTAAAATAGTAAAATCCTATAATGCAAATAAATTAAGATATGCAAGACTAAATTTTAGGAATAAGTCTGTTGAATCAAAATATGTTTGTAAATGACAAATGCTTTCTTTTAATTGAGTAGGACAAAAAGAAACTCAGGTCACATTAATAAATTCCAGGGTAGATACCAGTCAGGCATGACCTTTCCTCTCAGCCAACACTTCTAGGAAACAACAAATTATGGAGGAGAAAAGGGTCTACAGTAACAACTAAAGTAAAAACAGATTTGTAGAGATTGGGGGTGGGGGATGATGTAGAGTTGGTAGAAAAAATTTAAAGAAAGCTGTTAACTTTTCCCTCATTAAAAATCTTTTAGACAGGGGCACCTGGGTGGCTCAGTGGGTTAAGCCTCTGCCTTTGGCTCAGGTCATGATCTCAGGGTTCTGGGATCGAGTCCCGCATTGGGCTTTCTGCTCAGCAGTGAGCCTGCTTCCCCTCTCTCTCTGCCTATCTCTCTGCCTACTTGTGATCTCTCTCTCTGTCAATAAATAAATAAAATCTTAAAAAAAAACCTTTTAGACAAAGACCTAGGATACTCACTCCCTACTGTCTGCTAGGACCCCTTCCTCGTATAGCACGTTCAATGGAACTCAGCCATTAAAACTTCAGGGCTTAACTCATATTTCAAACTTAAGAGCTCCAAACAGAAAGTAGTTTTATGAGTTCAAAGTTGGCAGACTATCCAAGAAATTACTTTTCAAATCACTGTGTTCTAATGCTTAGGGCACCCTAATGATTACAATTTAAAGTGCATTAGCTAGTTTTAATTTTATTTTGTAATAATTTGAGCTTGTGCTTCTTATAACTATTAAACCCATTTCCTACACCAAGACATGTCAGTTAAATAAGTTTTTGCCCCTAAAATAAAAAGTAACTAAAAATCAGACTGAAAAATTCAGTTACATCCTATATAGAAAACATCTTTCTACTGCATACAGCTGTATCTGAGCTAGAACTACGTACGCCATTTACTTAGTGTGTCTGTGTAAGCAGTACTGGGTCACGGTAGAGCAAGGACATAGGATCCCGGTGTGGAAAACTCAACAATTACAGTGTTCTAGGGCTAACATATAACAGAGTCCTGCAACTCCTCCTCCACGGAGAAGGATTCTGGTGAGTGGAGAAAAAGTAAAGTGAATATATGGTAGGCAAGAATATAAAACAATGGAATCCACATGGTTTATTGGAAAGGATTTCCCCTCTCAAGCCATGGGAAGGACATTCCTGGGGACAAGGAGCTGTTCAGATGGCACACATGTCTTTGCAACACAACACATACACATGTCCTACATAGAGAATAGTCAGAATCGATCCCAGATTTATATGACCCAAGGGAAAAGTGACACATCAACATCTCCACCCACAAAACTCTATGCTTGAACACACAAACAACCTGTGACCACTTCCTTCACATCATATTCTGCTATAAACCCCAACCTTCCACCACCTCCCCCCCAGTATGCCCACCGGTATCTGGTTCAAGGGCAGAAAGCAGTTCAGTGTGTGTCTGATAAGACAGATGAACATACCAGCAAGAGAGCACTTGGAAAAGACTTTGAAAGAGTCTGGTTTCAAAGTTCATGGGTACAAAATCGAGCCCTCCCCTCTGGAAGACTAAGTATCCATAATGTTCCTTTTACTCTCAAACTAAGTTGCTTTGTTAATAACAACAGTGTTTTAAAATAACATCAAAAAGGACATATTTCAAAAAACTAAATACAAGCTTTGAAGCTCTGTAACCTGGAGATTAACAAATTCACTTTCATCAAATGCTTACTAAGCACCTACTCGGCACATGCTGGGATTAAAGCGTCTGTGGACTTTACTCCGCGAATATAGGGAGCTCCGACAGGGACGGGGCCACACCTGTGTTTCAAGTTGCCAAACGTTCGGCTACAAAGTAAACTTGTATCCACAGCAAGTAACTCTTTAGGTACGTGTGATTTCAATATATACAAGTTACCCGCGATTATTTCAGACAAAAATGATTTTCCCCCGCCCTTTCCGAAATACTTATGCTTTTACAACTAATCATCAGAAGTTACAGCCGTGTTCTCCGTGTCAAAAACGACAGGAAAAAGTTCCAGCTGGCAGCTGCTTCCTCTGACGATCCTACAGCCGCCTTCCGACCACGTTGAACCGCACTTTGAGAAAGTTTGAAGTAGCTTAAGTGTAAAATGGACCTGATGCCAAGTCACAATCACGACCGACCAATTCGTCTGCCCGCTACTCTACATAAGACCTCCCGCGAGACCGAATCCCACTTTTCTAAAAATCCTCTTCAAGGAACGCGCGTTCGCCTCCTTAGTAATCCTAGTTTCCCCACTCGCGGGATCGGAAGCGAGAGCTCCTGAACCGGGTCAAATGAGTCGGGCGAGGGAAAGAGCCGATTCCTCCGGTCCAACGCGCTTCGACACCATTCTCGCAAGCTGGATCCCGCGGTCGCCACGAAAACACGGTCCCCACCCCCACCCCCAGGTGGGAGCGACGCCGATCCCCATCACCTCTGGGCGTGCGGACGGACAACCGCCACTCTGCGAGGACGGCCGGGGGCCGAGGGGACCCGGGGCGAGGGAGGCGAGCCGCGGCCCGAGGCCGGCGCCGCTGTCAGGGGAGGGACGGGGAGTGCGGGGGACGGGCCCGGAGGGGACCCGGAACGAGGCTCGAGCCCAAACAAAAACAAGCCGAAGCGGAGCGCGGCAGAGGTAGCAGATTGGGCGAGCCCGATCACGGCTGCCCATTGGAGAAGAGGGAAAACAGAGTCCCCCAATCGCGAGCGGCGGGGCTGCTCCCCTCGTGCGGCCGCGGGCCGCCCCGGCGCTTCCCGGCCCCGCGCTGCCCGGTGGCCGCTACCGCTCCCTTCCGGCGGCGGCGCCCACTGCAAGGCCCGCGCCCCCGCCCGCCGCCGCCGCCCGCCGCCGCCCGCCGCCGCCGCCGCGCCGCGCCCCTCCCCCGGCCGCCGACCCCCCCCCCGGCCCCGGCCCCGGCCTCGGCCTCGGCCCCCGCCCGGCCCGGCGCCCCCGCTCCCGCCGGCCCGCCCCCAGCCCGCAGCCGCCGCCGCCTCCCGGCGCCCCCGCACGCCCGCGCCGCGCCCGCCTCCCGCTCACCGCCGGGCGCCGCCCGCTGCTCCTCGGGGCGCAACGCGGCCCCGCGGCCCGGCCGCTGCGCTGGGGGGATCCCCGCTGCCGGGCGGCACTTCCCCGGCCCCCCAAAAAATTAATCACCAAAAAATAATTCCCGAGAAAAATGGAGAGTAAAATCCAAGATGGCGGCGGCGGCCGCAGCACCGCCCGCTCCATCCGCTCTCGGGAAAGAAGTCCCAGCCGCGGCCGGAGCCCCCCGCCCCCACCGCGCCGCGCCCCCGCGTCCCCGCGCCCGGCCTCACCTCGCCTCTCGCGCGGCCGCGGCGTCCCCAGGGCCGCCTTCGCCGGGGTCCGCGTCCCGGGTCCTGGCGCCGCGCGCGCCGCCTCCGGTGTCCGAGCGCCCTCACCTCATAGCCCCGGAGCCTCGCCTCCCGCGCCGCAGACGCGTCGCCGCCCCCGGTGAGCCGTCCGGACGCCGCCCGGGAACGGTGGAAGGACACGAAAAGGAGTGCCCTCGGCCGGGCGGAGGGACATCGGCCGGCTCGCGCCACCCCTGCCGCCTCTGTTGCTTTTACGGGACGCGCGGAGTGGTGGGGGGGGGGGAGCGGGGGAGGCGGAGAAACACGGAAAAGAAACGAGTTCCTCGCTGGGTGCTCGCGGCGGCGGAGGGACAAAAAGCGAATTTAGGAAGAGCCGAGCAGAGCCGTGAGGCGCCGTCGCCTCGCGTCGCCCGAGGCGGAGGGATCCGTGCCGAGGACCGGCAGGGATCCCTCCGCCCCTCGCTGCCCTTTAAATCGCGGCTGGAGGCGGCGTCGCCGCGCGCCCCTCGGGCGCCTCCCCGGCTCCGGCCGGCCGTGGTCCGCTGCACCCGCGGGGGACGGCAACCGACCCTGGATGAGGGGCAGCGCCGGGGGACGCGCGGGCCCCTCGGCCGCCGCGTGTGCCGGCGGCCCCGAGGGGAGGCGGCCCCCACGGAGGCGAGCGTCTTTGTTGTGGGCGTGGGTGTCGTCGGGCGCGGATACACCCTTACGGTGTGGGCAGCCCGCCCGGCGCGTGCACTCCCCCGGCCGTCCCTGAGCACCTACTGTGTGCCTGCCGGGCCCTCCGAGAAGCGGGGCCACTTCCGCTTCCCGCCCTCGTTGGGCAGTGCCCGCGCCGGAGCCGCCGCCGCACCCCCGGCCCGGACCCGGGCAGGTGCGGAAGATGCCCAGGGTCTGGCACGCTCCGGGCGCTGAGCTGTGGGAAGAGGGCGAAGCGTGCGAAGCGCCGCCCTTTGGGTCCCGCAGTCCGATAATAATGGCTACAGAGTAGTAGTAATGAGAGTAACATGGAGACAGTCTTTATCGGACGGTGGGCGCCGTTCTCAGCCTTCGGTGCCAGGGGTCTCATCGACTCTTCACAAGCGCCCCCAGGAGGTGCGGGCCGTTGCGGTTCTTCCTCACACGTGGGGAAACTGAGACAGGTTAGGTAACCCCTAGGACAGAAGTCAGGACCTGAGCCAGAGCCCTTGTCCGGTTCCCCGGGTGAGAAGTGAAGACCCGCAGACGTTAAGTTGCACCGGAAGGTGTCCCCTTGGGCAGTGGAGACAGGGAGGTGGGTTGCTGTATGTCAGGAGAAAGGGGTGGTTAGGAAAGTGGAACCAGTAAGTGCAAAGTGCTCCTGGGAAGGAGAGAGGAGGATCCGGGGAGAGGGGGAGCCGGGAAAAGGCTCCTGCGGATAGATGGGGCCCCCTGGATCGATGGATTCCAGGAAGAGCCCTGTTTCTGCCTTGGTTTCTCCTCATCCCCAGGGCCTGGCACAGGATAGGCACACCATAAAGGATGATTCAGAGGAGATGGGGAGATTGTGGATGATCACAAGGACTGTGGTCCAACTAACCCCAACACACGTGCTTACCTCATTTGCCCTCCTTGACCTTGGGTAGGAGACATGGTGCTTATTCCTTCCACATATGGGAAACTGAGGCACAGTGATTTGCCAAGAGCGTGTGTGTAATAGGCAGACAGGGGGTTTAGATCTTCCAAACCAAAGCTCCTCCCACTGTGGGCACCTGCTTTCCCCACTTCCCCCTCTGTAAGCCAATTGGGGTTGGAGGGGGAGAGTGTGGGCAGAGTCTCTCCACTCCTCAAATAAAGCAGACCCAGGCACATAGGCTGGGTCTGGATCCGAATTCCCCTTGCCCTGTCCCTCTTGCAGACACAACTAACAAATGATTGCTTTGGTTTTGTTAGTTTCTGATTTATCACTAAACGTTCTTTCCCAGATTTTTATAGCGCTTGGCTCCAAATACTCCAGTTACATCCCAGAAACACTGAAATTGCCTTTGCCACCCCCTCCCCCACGGGATGTCCACAGGAGACATGCAATGGGAAATGCAAAGGAAAATGAGGGAAACCCATCTGCTTGCAATGGGCAGCCTCAGCCTTGTGTGGGTCTTGATGCCCAGGCCTCAAGCCCAACCATGCCTGAGCAGCCCTTCACAGCCCCTAGCACCAGTGTCCTCCCTATTCCAAGCTTTCCAGAGTTCACCCCAACACAGATCCCTGGGACTGACACCCAAGTCCTCACTCCTATAAAGCCCCCAGACTCCCCAGATGCTGGCACACTCCACTTATTCATGGCTCGGGGTCAGGCCAGGTGCTCTGGGCAGTGACTTGCAAGGGAGCAGGCCAGGCCTACAGCCTAGCAGGGAAGAGAGAGTAGATCCCAGAACAGCATCCTCTCAGGCTCCCCAGTTCCGGATCTGCCTCTCCCACAGCCCCCTGCATTGCTGGCTACTCAGGGTGGGCCAGAGCTCTTAGCACAGCTGAGCTGGGGCTCAGGACGTTGATGGAGCCCGGATTAAGGGTGGCTAGGGCTAAGCTGGGCAGAGGGCACCCAGAGCCATCCTCCTGGGGGAGAATGGAAATTTGACTTCCCCACTGTGAGCGTGGCCAGCTGGAGGCCTCCTGCTGCCAACTGGCAGGGGAGGGGTGGATGGAGGACAGGAAGTCCTGTGGCCAGTCACCTGCCCAGCCCCCATGTGACAGGAGCCATTGGCATTTACACTGTGAAGCCTCTGGATGCCCCAAAGTGGAAGTGCTAAGCCACAGAGGCAGTGGGGCCCCCACCAGGCCTGGACAGATGGAAAGATATTAAAGAGGCTAAAGAAAGACTAAGTTGGCGAAAGGGGCCTGGCCAGCCTGGAGCCGTCCTGGGAGCCGCGCCCTTGCCAGGGCACTGGCTGAGGCTACCGAGCCTGTTCCGGTCCTCCCAGCAGAACCCAGGGGCACGCCGCAGAGACCCAGCCTGGTCTCACCGACCCTGCGTCACTCTCTAATTTCCCTCCTTCAAATGCCAGGTTCACCCAGTGACTGGCTGGAGGGGATTTGCTTGGTGGAATCTCGTTCCCACAGGGAGGGCCCGCTGTCACTCTAACCCCAGAATTCCGGGCTGGGTGGCAGTGGTTTCCTGTAAATTGCTATCTTGACTTGTGGACTCCGCCCATGTGTCTCACTGGCCCCCACCCCTGCCCAGAAGAGAGGTCTGTTCCAATGAGAGCAGGTGTCCAAGACGACTGGGAGAAGGGCAGAGGGCAAAACCAGGACCATGCCAGCGACCTGTCCAAGCCAGCTGCCTGAGCACCATGAGGCTCCCTGCACCATCCTTGCCTTCCCTGCCCTCACGCTGCTCCCCTCTCCTTTGATAGATGAGGACACCCAGCTTCTGGAAGGTCAGGTGACCTGCCCAAGGCCACAGAGTCAACAGCAGAAAAGACTTTATGGCTGCTTCCAGCAGGGGCACCAGTCTACCCCAGGTTTGAATCCCAGCTCCACGACTTCCCAGCCATGTGATCTGGGGCCAGTGACCCGGCCTGTCTACACACCACCCCTTCCACTGTGAAACGTGGCAGTCCTCAGATCTGCCCAGAACTCATTCATGTCTTTCCATTCATCTAGTTGACGCCCAAATTCTGATCTCCAGCCTGCCCCCTCCTCTGAACTCTGACTCCACCCCTTAGGTACTCAACAGGCATTTCATAGATTGCGTGGCTAAAACTGAGCACACACACATGCACACATGCACGTGTGCACACTCACGCCTCTCAGATCTTCTTCCCATTGCTCAGGGCCAGTAGCTAATTTTCATTCTCCATCACCAGCCTTTGTGACTTTCTCTCTGTAGCACCCATCTTACTTATTCATCCTGTCTACTGGCCGTCTGTCCCTTCCAGGCTATACACATCTTGAGGGCAGGAGCCTTTGTCTGCCTTGTTCACACTGGGCTGCATCTCCAGCATCCAGAATAGTGCCTCGGGTTGCTGACCTGCCAGGCTCAAAACACGAAGGACGACGCTAACCTTTAGCAGTTGTACTGGTCCCCAACACCGCCAAAAAGAAGCCCAACTCTGGTGACCCCCGTCCTCACACACGCTTAGAAATGAACACAGAAAGGAACGATGGGAGCTGAAAAATGGGTTTCCTCAAGGGCAGGAAAAGCTGAATCATTTTTTAATAATTTCAAATTTACAGGAAGTTTCCACATATAATACAAAGAGGTATCCATCCTGAGCGATCTGCCTGTAGGTCACGACCCGGATGCTCCATGACTTGAGAGCACGTTAGAGTGTATTTCCTTCCAACTGAGATAATCCTCCTAGGAAACCAGACCCCGGGGATCAAAGTCAAGAAATCACATCCAGCGGTGCCTGGGTGGCTCAGTGGGTTAAAGCCTCTGCCTTCGGCTCAGGTCGTGATCCCAGGGTCCTGGGATTGAGCCCCGCATCGGGCTCTCTGCTCAGCGGGGAGTCTGCTTCCCTTCCTCTCTCTCTGCCTGCTTGTGATCTCTCCCTCTCTCTGTCAAATAAATAAAAATCTTAAAAAAAAAAAAAAGAAATCACATCCAGGGGCACCTGGGTGGTTCAGTGATTAAGTATCTGCCCCTGGCTCAGGTCATGATCCCAGGGTCCTGGGATCGAGCCCCACATCGGGCTCCCTGCTCAGCGGGGAGTCTGCTTCTCCTCCAGCTCCCCCATGGCTTGTGTTCCCTTTCTCAGTATCTATGTCATAAATAAATTAAAAATCTTACAAAAAAAATCACATCCATAGGTGGTTGTCATTTGATCTTTGTATCCCATTCAGATCTTCCCAGTGACAATAATAATGTCCTTTATAGCAAGGGAACCCATCGAGAATCTGAGTTTCATTGGTTGTCAAGTCTTTTCAACTTCCTTCTGGAACATTCCTCCCTCTTTCTTGACTTGCATGCCCTTGGCACTCCTGAAGGTTACAGACCAGTCATTTTGTGGTAGGTCCTTCCATCGAAGTTTTTTGGATGTTCCTTATGGTTCAATTAAGGTCAGGGATCATTGAGAGGAATGTCGCGGGAGTGAGGCTGAGATCTCATCGCATCCTATCGGGTTGGCAGAGGATTTCAGTTTGCCCCATATCTGATGATGTTCACTTGGGTCACCTGACAAAGGGATGTCTGCCAAGTCTCTCCGCTGGAGAGTCACTAGTTTTCCCTTTGGACTCTGTGGAAACAGAGCAAACATCGTACTCCTCATCAAACTTGCAGTGTATTTATATATTTATGTCAGTATGACTTACGGGTTCCTATTTTTTTCAGTAGGTTATAATCTGATCCTCTCTCTCCCTTTCCTTCCTCTCCCTTTCTTCAAGATTTTTGGGGCAGCTTCACGTATAGTAGCCCAAAACTGATCACAACGCAAATGCCAACCAGCAAATGAATGGATAGACAAAGTGGGGTCCTTCCCTATGCTGAAATCCTACAGAAATAAGGGCAAATGAGTTGCAACACAGACAAATTTCAAAAGCATTATGTTGAGGGAAGAGATGCCAGAAACCATAGAGTACAGACTGATTTCAAATATATGGTGTCCTAAGGTGCCTGGGCGGCTCAATGGGTTGAGCCGCTGCCTTCGGCTCGGGTCATGGTCTCGGGGTCCTGGGATTGAGTCCCGCATCGGGCTCTCTGCTCGGCAGGGAGTCTGCTTCCCTCTCTCTCTCTCTGCCTGCCTCTCTGCCTACTTGTGATCTCTTTCTGTCAAATAAATAAAATCTTTAAAAAACAAAAACAAATATGTAGTGTCCTAGAACAGAAAATACAAACCTATAGGGATAGAAATCTGGAGTCATTTGCCTCTGGGCAGGTGGGAGAAACTTCTGGTGCAATGGCAACATTCTATATCAGAGAGTGGTTACCTGGGGATGTGGGCTTGGGAAGACTCTTGGGCCGGATGTCTGAGTTCTGTACCAATTACTGCATGTGAATTATACACCCAAAAGACGAGGGAGGGGGCACCAAGGTGGCTCACACCTGTCTACAGGTCCCTTAAGCCTCTGCCTTCGGCTCAGGTTGTGATTCCAGGATCCTGGAATTGAGTCCCTGCATTGATCTCTCTGCTCAGCGGGGGTCTGCTTCTCCCTTTCCCTCTACTGCTCCCCCTGCTTATGCTCTCTCTCTCTCTCTCTCTCAAATAAATAAATAAAATCTAAAAAAAAAAAAAAAGACAGGAGGGGGGAAATCTCAAGGGAAAAAGAGAATTGAAGCAGGCGATTGTGAGAATGCCTCTCCGGTTTTTATGTGACTTGTCTTTCAACTGAGTACATTTTGCAAAATAGCTTTTTTTTTGCGTGTTTCCCAGACATTGCTCCTGGGAATGAACCGGGTTCAATGGGAGGCTCACGGTCCAAAGCGCAGGAGAGGGAGAGGAAGATTCTCGCTCCTCCCTTCCCTGCGCTGTCAGAGCAGGCTGGGCTGCAGCTGAGTGATAGGGGAAGGGAAGGAAAAGATGCTCCCGCCTCTGATGGACATGATGGAAGCTTCTCCCAGCAGGTGAGCCTCCCCGCGACCCCGTTCCCGCGCCCCCACCTCCCCACCCCACCGGCCTTTGGAGCCCCTCCCAGCTGCCTGTCTGGACTGGAACCCTCCAGCCAATTTTCAGTTGACCTTGGTTGTCTCTGGCCGGGAGATCTTGCATCATCAGGGTTTGCCCTATTTCATTACCCTTAATTCCCTTGTTATACCTCATGGATACATTGTGGGCTATTGGCTTGTTCCCTCGTAAATTCCTAGGGGTGGTGTTTCCTGAGTCAAAAGTAGAGATGGCCGCAGAGAAGGCGAAATAGGGCCAAGGCTCTGGCAATTGGTGCAAAGGCCCTAGCTTCAGAGTTGGGGGGCTTAGGGGTCAGTTCCAGAAGGCTTAGGGTTGGAGAGGGAGCTAGTTCACCAAAGGGGAAAGGAGGGGTTTTGACTATCTCTCCATGAGATCATTTTAAAAAATTTTTCTTTTTCCTTTAAGTAATCTCTATACCCAACGTGGGGCTCGAACTCACAACCCTGAGATCAAGAGTCGCACGTTCTCTCCACTGAGGCAGCCAGAAACACTTATGAGATCATTCTTGCTCTTTAATCAAAGAGTCAAAGAAATGGGACAGCACCCCCCTTCCCTTGAGCCCACTGAAAGGATAAGCAACAAAGAATCAGAATCTTTTTTTGTCCCTTCCATCCACAAGCACCAAATCTCCTCCCCACAGCCCTCAGGCGTTGCCCGCTGCTATGCCCAAGCCCTGGCGGGGACCCTCAGGAGACTAGACCCTTAGCAGCTGCGGCCCAGACTAGAGCTCAGTTTGGGGCTGCAAGCTGCCAGCTGGGGGAGGGAGGGAGAACTTGGGGGAGAGATGGAAGGCCGACATGCTGATCCACTGGGCAGGTTGGCCGGGCCGATGAATTCCCAGGGTGCGCCCAGGCCCCTCCCACAGCCCCAGCGCCACAGGTAGCCGCCGCCACCGGCCAAGCCCCCCGCATCCTGCAGCTGAGGCTCTGAAGGCAGAACTGGTTGTACAAGATCTCGTTCCAGCCGGATCCCAGGCACAGACTCCGCGTAGGGTAGATCTCTGCACCACGGGCTTTGACCCGAGCAGAGGAGAATGTTTCCATCTGGACAGGGCTCAGCTCAGAGGGAGTGGACAGTCTCCTCGTTTGTAGTTGTTTCCTGTGGCTTCAAACAACAGATGATTCTCGCACAGGTCTGGAGGCCCCAAGTCCCAAAGCAAGGTGTTGACAGGGTGCTCCCTCCAGAAGCTTCGGGGAGGATCCCTCCCGCCTCTTCTGGCTGCTGGGGACTCGCCGAGGCTTCCCTCGGGACTCTGCCTCTGTCTTCACATGCCCCGTCCTCTGTGAGGCTCTGTGTGTCAAATCCCCCTTACCTTTCTCTTATGACACCTGTCGTTGGATTCCAGGCCCACCAGGAGAATCCAGAATGGTCTCATCTGGAGAGCCGTAACTAAAAATTCCAAAGTAGGTCACATTTGCAGGTTCTGAGGATAAAGACATGGACACACCTTTTGGGGGAGGAACACCCATTCATCGGACTCCAGCACTGTTCATTTTGATGCCCACCTTGTCCTGGATTCACACTGGCTTCTGTCCCCTTTTACATGCCTCCGTGGTTCTCTGGCCCTCAGCCCCAGGAACAGTTGTTTCTCCAAGGAGCTCTGGTTCTTGTCTGGGCAGCCAAGCTTTGGGTTCCAGGCATTTCCCAGGGCCATCGTCGTGCTGCTGCTCTCTGGCCTCTCAGTGGACCAAGCCAGAGAATGTGTATGTCTACGAGTCTACATGCACACACATACATAATATGCAAACATTTGTGTGTGTGTGTAAAATATATATATATATATATATATTTATGCACACATTTATACCTATTTATTTTTTTAAATATTTTATTTATTTATTTTAGAGAGAGAGAAAGGGAGAGAGAGTGTGTGTGCATGAGTGAGGGGGAGGGACAGAGAGGGAGGGAGAGGGAGAGAGAATCGTAAGCAGACTCCAGGCTGAGCTAGGAGCCCAACCTGGGGCTCGATCTCACGACCCTGAGATCATGACCTGAGCTTGAAATCAAGAGTGGCACGCTTAACCAACTGAGTCACCCAGGTGCCTCTACACTTATATTTCTTTTTTTTTCTTAAGATTTTATTTATTTATTTGAGGGAGAGAGAGAGAGCGAGCGAGCATGGGCGGGGGAGGGGCAGAGGGAGAGGGAGAAGCAGACTCCCTGATGAGCAGGGAGCTTGTCATGGGGCGCCATCCCAGGACCCCTGAGCCAAAACAGACGCTTAACCGACTGAGCCACCTGGGCGCCCCATCTACATGTATAGTTCTACATCTAGGTGTATAGGGGGCATCTGGGGGGTGCATTTGGTTAAGTGTCCAACTTTTTTTTTTAAGATTTATTTATTTATTTGACAGAGAGAGAGAGAGAGAGAGAGAGATCACAAGTAGGCAGAGAGGCAGGCAGAGAGAGAGGGGAAAGCAGGCTCCCCGCTGAGCAGAGAGCCCGATGCGGGGCTCGATCCCAGGACCCTGAGATCATGACCTGAGCTGAAGGCAGCGGCTTAACCCACTGAGCCGCCCATGCATCCCAAGTGTCTAACTCTTGATCTCAGATCGTGATCTGAGGGTTGTGAGTTCAAACCCTGTGTTGGGCTCCACTTAAAAAATAACCATCAAATTAAGCAAATAAGTAAGTACACAAATAAACACGCATAAACACCAATTTCAGCCTAATTGCAATACAGCATTCCTGGTTCATTTTCATATTCTCCCTTCATCAACACTTATAACCCATGACTAAGATCTTTCTTTGAGCTGTTACAATACCACAGACCGGGTGGCTTACACAACAGACATTTCTTTCTCCGGATTCCAGAGGCTGGGAAGCCCAAATCAAGGTCCCCGCAGACTGCGTGTCTGGTGAGGACCTGCTTCCTAGTTCACAGACGTCCTGTCCTCCTCTTGTTGTGGCCTCACGTGGCAGAAGGGGCGAGGGAGCGCTCTGCTCTCTCCTTTGCGAGGACGCTGATTCCATTCATGAGGGCTCCTCCCCTGCGTCCCGATCGCCTCCCCAAGCCACGCCCCCCAATACTGACACACTGGGGATTAGGTTTCTGGACATGAATTTGGAGGGGACACAAACATTTGGTCTGTGGGGCTACCATCACTTACTCTGATTGCCCCGGGTTGGCCAGTGGAATCCCCTTCAAGCTGGCCCCTGGCCCCCTGGACGTGTTCCGGTCATTCTTAGAATACTTCCTTACTTTGTGAAGTCACAAGAAATCCTAGAATCGACTTGTACTTTCCCCGCCCCTGCTCTGAACCAGTCATTTCTCTAGGAAGGGTCGCTTCCTGTTAGTGGAGAGTAGATTTGAAAGCAGGATTCTGATGCCACCTGAGCGCGTTTCCACACTCGGGTCATGGCTCCTCGGCTATCCTAGCAGCTCCGCCGACAGCGTGTGCCCTCGAGGCAGCTCACACACCTACGCACACGTACCTCGCATACAACTGTTCCTGTCCCCGTGTCGTCCGTCAGTCAAAAGCAAGGAGTTCAGTTCTATGTTCTTAACTTCTATGTTCTCCCTTCCCCACCAGGGAGAGACCCGACTCCCACTAACCTCAGTAGAAGTGCTCATTTGCTCAAGTCTAAAACACACAGAAGGCTGTGGATGTAATTTGCATTTCTCCGATGACTAAGGATGTTGAGCGTTTTTGTTTTGTTTTGTTTTGTTTTGTTTTTGATGAGCTCATTGTCCATTGTGTATCTTTCTTTGGCAAAGCCTCTGTTCAGGTCTTTGGCCAACTTTTTTAATTGGACTTTTTGTCTTGTTATGGGTGAGTTATAAACATTATTTGGATACAGGATGATATGTGTTTTATATATATATGTATGTGTATATATATGTGTGATTATATATATATATAAAACCAATATATACCACTTTATTCATAAATTTGACAAGTTAGATAAGATGGGCATATTTCTCAAAAGACAAAAAAAATATGAATAACCAAAGAAGAAATATAAAAATCTAAATAGCCCTATACCTATATCTATCAAAGTAATTGAATTCATTATGAAAAACTTTCTCTCTCTCGTTCTCACTTTCTCTCGCATGCGCGCGTGCGCGCACACACACACACACACACACAGAGCCCAGGCCTAGATGTCTTCACTTGTCAATTCTAGTTTTATTTAAGGAAGAAATAATGTAAGTCTTACACAAACTCCTTCAGGAAAAGAAGACAAAGGAACACTTTCCAACTCATTCCATAAAGCTAGCTCGAGTCCAGGGCCATAGCTGGAAAAGACATTACAAGAAAATAAAGTTGCAAAACAACATCTCTCACGACATACTTGCAAATATTCTTTTTTTTTTTAATTAGAAAATGACTTTATTGCAATATAAGACCAAAGAGTTTGAAGCCATAGACAGGAAAATGTGTAACATACTTGGCGGGGGGGGGGGTGCTCCGTTAGTGGAAATAGCCCTGCCATCACTGACACTTGGAGCCAGACGCCAGCAATTCCACCACCGTGGTCCCCCTCCCCCAGCCCAGTGATGGTGGGAACGGAGCTGAGGACACAGTGTGGATGAGGGTGGGGAAAGCTCTGGCTTCAAACCTGGCGCCCTCCAGTCACTCCAGTAGGTAAGAGACGTGCCTGTGCATTCATTCGTTTATTCCACAAATATTTATGGACTGTCTCCTTTCTGCCAGAAACCCATGCTAAGTGCTAGGGATAAAAGAACAAAGGTGCCTAATTCTTGCTATCATGGTGCTTCCAGGCTCCTGGATGAGACAGAGCCAAAGCAAACTGACCCATCTGGAGAAGGGACAAGGCAGGGCTCTGCTGAGGAGGGTGGGGTTGCCGAGGCTGACCTGTTTCAGAAGCGGCCACAGCCCTTTATGGGGCTCCCGGGACCTCGGTGAGCACAGCTGCCAGGCCCTCTGTGGCCAGTCCTGGCTGTTCGCCCTGCAGGTGCTGGCCCACTCCTCCTTCTCCAAGAAGTGGTTCTCCTTCCCTTTCCCAGAGTCCAGAGCTGGTGTTGAAGAAACACCTGGTCAACGGAGCCCTGCAGGGACCCGGGAAAAGAGGCTCCAGGCAGAAGGCAAGAGGCAGGTGTTAGAGGAGGGACTGGCTTCCTTCCTCTTGGTTTTGGCTGCCAGAGTGCTCAGCAGACAAGAAGGGCTGCAGGGAGGTGGAGCAAGCTCATCTCATGGCCTGGAGGGAGAGCTCCTCCACACAAGGATTCTTACTAATATATTAGCAAAATAAACCCACCAATACATATGAAAGATAAAAATACAGAATGACAAAGTAGGGTTTAGTCAATGAATGCAAGGCTAATTTAATACTGACAAAAATCAATATAATTCACTGTATTTACATACTGAAACATATGTCAATTAATTAAAATTAAAGGGAAAACCCACGTGACATTTTAATAGATATATTTAATAAGCATTTTACAGATTTCAGTACTTTGATGATTTAAAAGGAGAAGGAGGGGAAAGAAAACCGTCAGCAAATTAGGACTAGAAGAGAACTTGTTCAATCTTAAAAAGGCCGTCCTCAAAAAACCACAGCTGACATCACACTTTATGGTTAAAAAGCATTAGATTTGGGGCGCCTGGGTGGCTCAGTGGGTTAAAGCCTCTGCCTTCGGTTCGGGTCATGATCCCAGGGTCCTGGGATAGAGCCCTGTATCGGGCTCTCTGCTCCGCGGGGACCCTGCATCCTCCTCTCTCTCTGCCTGCCTCTCTGCCTACTTGTGATCTATCTCTGTCAAATAAATAAATAATCTTAAAAAAAAAAAGCATTAGGTTCTCTCTCTAGATCAGAAGCAAAGCTGTCCCAACTAGTAGACAGCATGATTGTTTACACAGAATATCACATAACAACAACGCATTAGTAGAACTGATATATGAATTTAGGGAAGTCACAGAATACCAGGTCGATGTAAAAAAAATCGAATGTATTTCTCTAAACTGACTACAAATTGGAAAAAGAAAATTTTTAAAATTTCATTTACAATAACATTAAATACTTCGGGCTAAGTTTAACAAATGGTACACTAGACCTGTATATTGGAAATTTCCAAACATATATGAGAGAAATGAAAGAGAGTCTAAGGAAATGGAGAGAGATATCATATCATAATGGAGGAGAACCAACAACTCTGTTTAAGAAATGGGCAACAGATCTGAACAGACACCTCACCAAAGCAGGTCTACAGATGGCAAGTCAGCATTTGGAAATCTGGTTAACATAATGTGTCTTTTGGGAACTGTGCACTGAAACAACAATGAGTGACTGCTACCCACCTCTTAGAATGGCTAAAATCCAAAAAGTTGACAATAGTAAATGTTGACAAGGATGTGGAGCAACAGGAACTCTCAGTCATTGCCGGCAGGAGTACAGAGTGATACTGCCTCTTTGCTAGATGCTTGGTAGTTTCTTACAAAACCAAACATTGGGGGTGCCTGGGTGGCTCAGTGGGTTAAAGCCTCTGCCTTTGGCTCAGGTCATGATCTCAGGGTCCTGGGATTAAGCCCCACATTGGGCTCTCTGCTCAGCAGGGAGCCTGCTTCACCCCTCTCTGCCTGCCTCTCTGTCTACTTGTGATCTCTCTCTGTCAAATAAATAAAATCCTTAAAAAAAAACCCAACAACCCCAAAACCAAACATCATTTTACCATACAATCCAGCAGTCACATGCCTTGGTATTTACCCGATTGAGTTGAAAACTTATGTCCACACAAAAACCTGCACAGGAATGCAGCTTTATTCAATTTCCAAAATCAGAAACAACCAAGATGTCATGCAACAGGCGTTAAGGAGGAAGAGACTGTGGTAGGTCCATACAATGGAGCGTCATTCAGTGATCAAAAGAAATGAGCTATTAGGTTACAAAAGTCATGGAAGAACCTTAAGTGCATACTGCTAGTGAAAGAAGCCAATGGAAAAAGGCCACATACTGTGTGATTCCAACTGTAAGACATTCTAGAAAAGATTAAACTGTAAACGCAGTAATAAGATCCGTGGTTTCCAGAGATTTGGGGGAGTGGGGAAGGAGGTAGGGGCAGCAAGAGGACTCTGAGAGCATGCAACCGTTCTGGGTATCACTGCGGCTGTGGATACAGAGAACGCACAACACCAAGAGTGCCGCTTTCCAAAGGTCACTTGCTGCTTTCCAGTGGTGCTTGGGAGAAGAATGAGCCTCAAACAAGCCAGCTTCAAGAGGGAGCAGGGGTCAGCTGTTGAGAAGACTGCTGCCCAGAACAACTCCTCAGTTCCGTATTTTTTATTTTTTATCTTATTTTATTTTTTTAAAGATTTTATTTATTTATTTGAGAGAGAGGCAGTGAGAGAGCATGAGCGAGGAGAAGGTTAGAGGGAGAAGCAGACTCCCCGCGGAGCTGGGAGCCTGATGCAGGACTCGATCCCGGGTCTCCGGGATCATGACCTGAGCCGAAGGCAGTCGTCCAACCAACTGAGCCACCCAGGCGTCCCAAGTCCCGTATTTTTTAGATACAGATAACAATCAACAAAGGAGTTGAAGGAGATTATAGATAAGCAAGATAAATCTGACTAAGCAGTATAGGATTTGTGGTTGAGTAAACACATTTAAAGGAATCATCTAATTAACTACAGGTGATCTCTGGAGGAGGGGAGATAACAGAAAAAAGCAGCAGGCAGCTATCCACCCTGAGCGGGCGGGCATGCCCAGCTGCTTGGCTTCAAGGACTTATACCATCCTCTCGCCCAGAGGCCTATTGCTGGTACCTGTTCAAGCCTGTTTGGTCAGTATGTTGTTCTGAGGGACGGTTACACAAGAGGGAACCTTCATGTAAAGTATGGGCTTCAGTTAATAATAATGTATCAATGTCGGCTGATTGAATGCAAAAAATGTGCCACACTAACATAGGATGTTAGTGACGGGGACACACTGGGGTGGGGTGGGGTGGGGTATATACTGGAACTTTCTGTGCTATCTCTCAATTTTTCCATAGATCTAAAGCCGTTCTAAAATAAATAAAGTCAACTGGGCACCTGGGTGGCTTAGTTGGTTAAGTGTCTGACTCTTGGTTTCAGCTCAGGTCATGATCTTGGGGTTGTAGGATGGAGCCCAACGTCAGGCTCCACACTCAGCAGGGAATCTGCTTGGGATTCTCTCTCCCTCTACCCCTCCCCCTTAAATAAATAAATAAATAAATAATCTCTAGGAAGGAAGGAAGAGAAGGAAAGAAACAGAGAAAAAGAGAGAAAGAGTCGATTAATTTAAAAAACCAAGTGAACAGAGGATCTGAATTTACGGGTCAGAAATGTCATTTGTACCCAGCTGGTCTCCTGAATAAGGGTCATGTAAGCTCGGCAGTCCTCAGCTGGCTCCCTCATGCTATGCTCCAGGGCACATAGAACTAGCTGGTCTACCAAGAGAAGAGAGCAGCCCTTCAAGGAAAGGCAGAAAGTCGAGACTGGGGAAGGGGGGTGTCCCAGACAGAGCTTGAAGAACAGCCTCTTTTGTTGCTTTGTCTGTCTAGTTTCCTGTTCCCAACTCTGGGGCAGGCTAGCAGCCCTTTTCACCTGTGGGTTCCCTATGACATCCCTGAAACGGAACAGTATGGTATCTACCTCAGAGAATGACAGTGGAGATTGGGGGCATTCGTGTAGGGACTAAGTGAATGTCAGCTCTCACTCAACTGTCAATGTTTCACCGTCGAGTTCTTCTAATAAAGGCCCCTCCTTGGGCCCTATCTGTTTTGATTTTTTTTATTTCTTTTTTTTTTAAAGATTTTATTTACTTATTTGACAGAGAGAGGCCATAAGTAGGCAGAGAGGCCGGCAGAGAGAGAGAGGGGGAAGCAGGCTCCCCGAGGAGCAGAGAGCCCGATGCGGGGCTCGATCCCAGGACCCTGGGATCATGACCTGAGCTGAAGGCAAAGGCTTAACCCACTGAGCTACCCAGGCGCCCTTTTTTTGTATTTCTTATAATTCAAAGAGTCTTGGGTAAGATGAGAATATTCACCAAGGAGTGGTGGAGTTGGTGGTGGGCCATGGGCTGCAAGCTGGAGAAAGAGGAGAGAAGACCAGAGCTCGGGGGGACGGGGTCTGGGTCAGGCTGAAATGGGTGCAGCTGGGGTCTCGGCAAGCACGCGGAGGGGCTCTCAATCTTGGCTCTTAACATCTGAGGCCAAACGATTCTTTGTCATGGAGGCTATTCTGTACACTGCCTGGCATTAAGCAGTGGCCTCTCCACACCAGGCCCACCAGGACAAAAATGTCTCCAGACGTGGTCCAAAAAAATGCCCTCTGGGGACAAGGTCACTTCCAGCGAAGAGCCATTGGTTTAGAGAGTGGTTGCTTTGAGTTATGAGCTAATTTGGGGGCAGAGTAATTCCTGGTGGCAGGAAGACCTGGGTGGGGCCACGGGAGTGGGTGGCGCCAATGCAGGCAGGAAGAGGCCCCAAGAGATAAACGGGTCAAAGTATCAGGAAGTTGCCCAGCTCTGGCAAGAAGGTGGCTTAAGATAACCTGAAAACTCGTCTGCTCATAAACACCCAGAAATGATGAATAAAACATATTCAAAATCATCATTTTCTAACGGACCACTGAGGTTTTTTTAATTGATTGATTGTTTACTTAGACGCCCTTTTATCTGGATTGGTTTTGGTATATGCTTCCGTGAGATTTCACGGAAATCTTTGCGTAGTTGCGTAGATCTTGGCAAACACCACCATCCCCCCCACACACACACAGTCCCTATTGGCCTTTGTAGTCAATCCATCCCCTAAACCCTGGCAGCCCCTGCTCTGTTCCCCGTCCTTCTCTAGAATGTCCTGTACATGGAGCTCTTCAGTAAGTGACCTTTTGAGACTGGCTTGTTTCATAGTGCTTTTTTTTTTTTTTTAAAGATTTTACATATTTATTTGGCAGACAGAGATCACAAGTAGGCAGAGAGGCAGGCAGAGAGAGAGGAGGAAGCAGGCTCCCTGCTGAGCAGGGTCCTGGGATCGAGCCCCGCATTGGGCTCTCTGCTCCGCGGAGAGCCTGCTTCCTCCTCTCTCCCTGCCTGCCTCTCTTGCCTACTTGTGATCTCTGTATTCCTAGTTATTTACCTCAGAGAAACAAAAGCAAATGCCCATACAAAGACTTGTACACAAACATTGATAGAGCTCCAGCTGGGAAAAACACAATACCTACCAATAGAGGAAGGAACAAAGAAACTGTGGCATATTCGTACGATGTAATATGACTTATAAATAAAAAGGAATGAAGCGTTGACACACTTGA
>PISX010022942.1:0-18838 GCA_004024625.1 Mellivora capensis
TGGGGCCACGCTGACCCCGCGTGGGCTTCACCCCGGTTTAGCCTCTGGAGCGATGTCCCTCCGTGGAGCAGACTTTTAAAAGTCCCGATTTAGTGCTCCGTGGCTCCGCCGCTTGCCGGGAGCCGGCCCCTCCCCCGCGGTCTATCCTCCCGTCGCTTTCGATTCACTTCTCCGCCGGTCCTACCTTCCAGAAAGTGGCTGATTTTCTGTTTCCAGAATTGCTGTTCTTCCTCTCTTCGATCTCCCGTTGGATTTGTAGGTGTTCGCAATGTTTTGATAAGCTATCTAGCTGATCTCCTGCTACCTGATGTCGTCTCAGCGGCTACTGCTCCGCCATCTTGCTCCCACCCCAGGATAAGGTTTACTTTGGATCCATTCCAGGAGTTTGGGCTTAAACTGGGTATCTCAGGTTCAGTCCCTCCACCAGGACTGTGATACCAGCATCTGCTTACCTACACTGCTCTGGTTTTAGCTCACAGTTTTATTTTGTTTTTGTTGATGATTGTGGTGGTGGTGTGGGAGTCCCTTGCATTTCTCTTCCTGTGAGCTCAGCAGTTAGTAAAAATTATGTTTTTTTGTAGGTTCTAGTTGTTTTATAGTAAGATCACTATTAAAATATCTAATTTAGGGGCACCTGGGTGGCTCAGTGGATTAAAGCCTCTGCCTTCGGCTCAAGTCATGATCCCAGGGTGCTGGGATCCAGCCCGGAATCAGGCTCTCTGCTTGGCAGGGAGCCTGCTTCCCCACCCCACCCCTCTGCCTGCCTCTCTGCTACTTGTGATCTCTCTCTGTCAAATAAATAAATAAATAAAATCTTTTAAAAAAAAAAAAGTGTCCCTTTCCATTCTCTCTGTTTCTTCTGGAACACAGATTACTAAGATGCCAGGTCCTCCCATTCTGTCTAATTTTTCTTTACACTTTGTAGCTTTATCCTCTTATGCTGAATTTTGGGAGTCCCTTAGGTAGATATTCTGTCTTCATTCACATTTAGTCTGTTTTCATCCCATTTATTATGCTTTTAATGATTATGACCTTTGTTTCTTTCATGGCCACCTGTTGCTTGTTTTTAATGAACCTATCAGCCTTTGAAATCTGAAGATATCATCAGATATCTTTTGTTTCCTATATTAAGACTACTTATCCAGAGGCTAATTTTTTTTCCACTGGTTTTTAATTCCTTTTCTTGTTTAAAGATTTATTTTACAGAGAAGGAAAGAGAAAGCTGGGGGAGGGAAGAGGTAGAGGGAAAGGGAGAAAGAATATCTTAAGCAGACTCTGCTGAGTGTGGAGCCCCACACAGGGCTCAATCCCACTACCCTGAGATCGTGAGCTGAACAAGAGTTAGACACTCAACTGACTGAGCCACCCAGGAGTCCCAGTTTTTAGTTCTTTTATAAAAAAATACTGCGTTTTTAAGGTTTTTATGTGTTTTTGACCCTTAATTGTTTATAATTATAGATGTCTCTAAATTAATGCTTTTGTTAAATGTAGACTTAACTTCTTTAGCTCAAGGAAGAATGCCTACTTTGCTAACAGTGAATGCAGGTTCTGATTTACAGAGCCCTACTCCAATGGCAGAGGGTATGACAAAAGGAAACTTGACTGGAGAGATTTTCTGAAGGTTATATGGATAGTTTGTCTTCTGAGCACTTCTGGGAGTGCCTTCTGTAGTGATTACTATAAGTTACTGCCCTGATCTCCTTGTCTCAGTATTTATTAATGGACTCTCCAGTGTTAATACTTCTGGAAATCTATTCTCATGACTTTAGCTTAAGGGCAACTGTTTGCTCATTCAGCAACTTTTGGAATTCTGCCTATACTGGAATTAATGTGATGTTCTGCTGAAAAGGCTCACTTTTTTAAAGGCCTTTTCTTTGGTTAGATTTTACCATCAGTCTGAGTCTATCTATTTTTAAAATGGTAGTGAATTTTTCTTAGTTCTGATCTGCTGGTGGCAACCATTCTGGCTTGTCAATTGCCGTTGACTTATTGTTAGAGTTGCTTTGTCATTTCACTGGCATTTGGAGAGGGAGACTCAGGTAAAACCATCTTCATTAGAAATTTAAGGTCATCTTTGATTTCTCTCATCTTAGCATGAATTGCCAGATAATTATTGATTCTGCGTCTGTAATAGCTCTTCTCCCTGTGCTCAATTCCTATTTCTGTACCTTCCACATTAGTCCAAATACTCATTTTATATTTTAAGGATCACCTGACTTGTCAGTGCTTTTTTTTTCTCACCTTGGTATAGGCTGTATATACTAACAAACCAATCTTCCCATCATTCAGCTATGAAAAATTAAACCTGGTAATCTTTTAAAATGAAGTTCAGATTACTTAACCTGATTTTGAAGGCTTCCTACCATTTATTATACCCAATCTTTCTTTCTAACTTTGCTTCATTAATTCTCTGCATAGAACTCTGTCCATGGGTGCCTGGGTGGCTCAGTCACTTAAGCGTCCCATTCTTGGTTTCGGCTTAGGTCATGATCTCAGATGGAGCCCCATGTCAGGCTCCATGCTCAGCAGGAAATCTACTTGAGATTCTCTCCCTCTGCCCCTCCCCCCACTCAAGATCTCTCTCAAATAAATCAATCTTAAAAAAACAAAACAGAACAAAAAAAAAAAAAAAAAAACAGAAAACTCTGGTTCAGTTATCCTGTCTTTGATGAATCCTTTCCTCATCTTCTCAAGAACGCAAAGTAACCTGTTTCTCCTTGAAATTTCCTTTAGTTCTGTACCTCTATAATGTCCTTCTTGCTTTCAACAGTATAGAATACGTTTAAGTAATATCTGGTCCCTCGGGCTGTACTTTTCTCTAGACACTGTCCATATCTTAATTTTTTTAAGATCCTCCATAGGAGGTAGTTTAGTAGCCTCACATAATTATAGCCAAAAAAGTTTTATTTACTCAATGAGGGAAAATATGTTTATATTTATAAGCTGCTAAATTACTAACAAATGTTTAGAATATGATTAACTTTATTTCTAGAGATTAGTCATATTTACTGTGAGCTCTTGGATATTCCTCCTAGCGAAGTACATGCTTAGCTAGTGACATCATACAAAAGAATACTATATATATATGTATATAAAAAGTATACTATATATATATATATATATATAAAGTATATATTATATACTATAATAATTTTGTGCTGACTGAAGTAGAAATTTGGCCCAAAATTGAGTTTCTGCTTTCTAAATTAAATAAACACAGGAAAATTAGTCAAGGTAGATTCAAACAAATACTATTTCAGTGGATATATTTAAATTACTGATGCTGTAATTATGGAACAGGGTATGATTAAGGAAGAGAATTTGACTTAAATGTGCTAATGTTATAAAAATTATACTGCTCTTTGGTGTTATTTTACTTTTAATATCAGATTTATTTCAAGATAAAGGTCTTTTACTAAAATGGTATTTGGAATTAGTAGGACTGAGTAACAGATGGAATGCTCTCTTGACTTCAGTAGGAATAATTAAACTGTACTCCCCAGTACATGAGGTACTTTTTTCTTTTTTGCCCACAAGCATAAAATAAAATTATCAGTTAATCAGTTACATAGAACTGGCACAATATGAGATGTAGTGATCACTACCAAATAACAGATTAGTCTTGCACAGTAGCATTAACTCTGACTAATATTATGGCTTAGAATTAGAAATCCTAATTTCTCCATAATTATTGATATTATTGAAAAAGCCTAACATACATGTACTTGTTTTTCATATTATATTTAAGTGAATGAAAGGAATACTCTCCAGGAAGAAAATAAAAAGCTTTCTGAACAGCTGCAACAGAAAATTGAGTAAGTATTTTTCCTTAATTGCAACAGAAAATTGAGTATTTTCCCTCAAATTTTCTTCCTTTATTACACTTAGCTATACAAACTGAAGATATTAAGAGTTGCATGTTTCATTTTTAAAAATGGTACAGTTTTCTGCAATAACATAAAGAAAATCACTCTTTTGGGAGTACACATGAAGAGTATATGTATCAGATTAATGTGTACATAAAGAAAATTTTTAATGTAAAATATTTAATTTTTATAATTATTTATTTGAAATATTTGTATTTTATTTTTTTAAAGATTTGTTTACTTATTTGAGAGAAAGAGACGGAGAGAGCATGAGCCGGGGTGAGGGGCAGTTTCCAGGGAGCTCAAAGTGGGGCCCAATCTCACAACTCTTGAGACCATGACCTGAGCCAGAACCAAGAGTCATATACTCAACTGAGTCACCCAGATGCCCCTGAAATACTTATATTTTATTTATTTATTTATCTTTAAGATTTTATTTATTTATTTGACAGAGAGAGACACAGAGAGGGAACATAAGTGGGGGGAGTGGGAGAGGGAGAAGCAGGCTTCCTGCCAAGCAGGGAGCCCAGTGCAGGGCTCAATCCCAGGATCCTGGGATCATGACCTGAGCTGAAGGCAGGTGCTTAACGACCGAGCCACCCAGGCACCCCAATACTTATATTTTAAATAAATATATGAGTTTTCAGCCCTGACCCAAAAGCTTCATAAAAGCAATCTGAATAACTTTCTCTTACACACTTTGCAGACCTGGAGAACTTGCTTTTTCTGTTCCTCTCCCCCCGATTTCTCACACAGAATAAAAATAATAACTTGTATTCTGTGTACTTTACTCTTCTTTGTGCATTATGTTTATTATTTCTAATCCTCACTGTGATTCTACAAGGTAGTTTTTATTATCTCTGCTTTTGTAGACAAGGAAACCAAAGTTCACAGAAGTTAAATAACTTGCCATTCTCTCACAGCTAGTAGGGTAGATAAGTCAATCACTCCCACCCCTATCTTTTGACTTAAACACCTCTGTTTTTTTCCATTATTCAACAGTATCTCAGAAAAAGAATCTGTTTTTCTGGATATGGTCTGTCACAGAGCTGAGATATGGCCAGTTCTTAGTTCCCATTTATATAAAACTTAGGAAATATTTTTAAGAATTAGGATTCAGGATAGTCTCTGTGGTTTTATAGGGCTCTTAAAGATTCTATTGCATTTGAGCAGAAATCTACAAAATCTTTGGTAAACTATGCGGGTGTGACACATTATTATGGCTTTAGAATAGTTACTGTCTTATGTATAAACATATCTTATAGGTAGAATTAACATCCTTATCAGTATATACTTTTAAGTAGTGGATATCCAATAGGATTTTGATAATCCTCCCATTTTATCAGTCCACTAAATATTAGTGAAGGGAATTTTGCAGTCAAATGCTCTACCAATGAGCTATACCCCCAGTGAAGGGAATTTTGAAGGGGAATGACAGGTGAAGAAAGATGGCTATGGGATCAGACTAATATTATCAAACATGCATGTATGAAAATGTCAATACTTTCCAGTTTTATTCCTACTGCACATTGAGGTAAGCTAGAACATACATCCACAATCTCTTATATATGATTCTAAAACCCAAAAGTTTTTTTTTTTTAATGGTATTCACAACCTAATCTCACCCCAACTCACAGGATGCTATTTATATAGTCCTTATCAATCCCACCTCACGTGAGCATTCCTTTGCTTTGCTGTAAAAATGGCAATGTGACTGACTACAGGATGATACCTCAGGCTCCCCTGGAGGGGTTGTGTAATAAACTGTATGTACTCCATATTACCCATTGTGTTAAAAAAAATCTGAATTCCAAATCACATCTGGTTCCAAAGATTGCAGAGAAGTGATTGTTGGCCTACATTAATTAATGGTTTGTGAAGTGATTTACATGTAGCTTATGGCATTCTGAACACCTCAGCCTTGATATTTATGCATACCAAAGATAAGATAATGAACATGTAGAGGTTAATATGGGATTAGAAATGTGAACACTTCCAAAACCAAGGCACAGTGAATTGAAACTGGACAATATCATTTTCTTGGTGAAATATGAATTCAAATTCACTCAGAATTAGTTTACTTTTAGTGTTCTGAAAGTCACAAGTTTTTCTGTAAAAGCTCACTGATATTTTAGAAAATAAATAAAAGCTAAAGTTTGAAATTATAGTAAAGAGTAACCATATGGATGAGCTTCAAAGTATGCATCTTTTATTTCAGACATGTCTGAATCAGAACAGTGTAGGGGCTTATCTAGTGTGCATTTAAGTTCTCTTCTGAAGTTTAAGGTAGTTGTTATTCTCATAAGCCAACCTCTTTTGTAGCTTGCTCTCCTTAAACAAATATACTTTTGCTTGGCAGTTTAAAAAAATGGCAAGTAGTATCTTTTCTTTGACTCCCTAAACCACTGTAACATTATGCTGTTAGTGCCTGAAATTCCTCTGACTGTTCATTTAGAAAAAACATTTGACTTACACCTCTGCTTGTTAAATCCAGTAATTCTGACCTAAGCTGGTTTTAATGTTACAGATAACTTATATGGTAGGGCAATTATTTAGTGACACTGTAGTAAGAAATTATTCAGAAAAAATCTGCTGTCTTAAAGTTTTTAAAAAATGTGTGTGTGTATGCATATATATATATATATATATATATATATATATATATTCAACTCTGCCAGTCACCGAAAGCAATAAATAAGCTAAGTGTTTAGGTCATGGCTCTCTGTGTTTTAGGAAATGGATATACTGGATAAGTGAAGGCCAAAGCATTTTAGAGCTGTAATATTTGTTTCATTTTCACTTTTTTCCAAATTGAATTCCTTATATAATTTCCTTAACAAATAGTCATTGTTTGAACACTTCTACTCTAAGTTTAATATCTCAAGCCTGTTTAATTCTAGTAAGATATTAATAGAAAGTTCTTTCCAAGTTTGTGTAGGATTCAGTCCACTTACAGGTTATTTGTTGATTCTGGTTTTGCTTTCTGTGAGCATCTGAAACAAGTTTTACCCCTCTTCTACTTTTTGCATTTTTTTAAAAGATTTTATTTTTTTATTTATTTGACAGACAGAGATCACAAATAGGCAGAGAGGCAGGCAGAGAGAGAGGAAGGGAAGCAGGCTCCCCGCCGAGCAGAGAGCCCGACGCGGGGCTAGATCCCAGGACCCTGGGATCAAGAGCTGAAGGCAGAGGCTTTAACCCACTGAGCCACCCAGGCACCCCTACTTTTTGCATTCTTGAAGACAACTGTCAGGGCCCTCCTGAGTCTTACTCTTCCTTAAGGTAAATATCCTCTGTTCTTAAACTGTTCCTCAGGAGGCATTACTTCAAGACTTCAAAGACCATTTCTCTTGAATGTTTTAGTTTGTCATTATCCTAATTAAGAACTCCATATTCTAGGGGCACCTGGGTAGCTCAGTCGGTCAAAGGTCCCACTCTTGATTGTGGCTCAGGTCATGATCTCAGCGTCCTTGGGATCAAGCCCCACATCGGGCTGTCTGTTCAACGGGGAGCCTGCTTGCCCCCTCTCTCTCTGCCTGCCTCTCTGCCTACTCATGATCTCTGTCTGTCAAATAAATAAATAAAATCTTTTAAAAAAACCAATAAAACATTCCTCAGAATTAAAATTAGTCTTACTTGAATTATGAATATTATAAGTGCAGACTGGTTCTAAGAGATCAGGGTAGCAGACTCACTAGTTTGTGTTTTAAGGTTCTTTTCCTTTTCTTGAAAATCAGAATGTTTAAGTAAACTTGAAGGCTATAACTGCTTCATTAATTTTAAATCATGTTTTAACTAAGTTCTTTAGAGGAGAAAAGCTGAATGTTAAAAAACTTTTTTGTAGACTCTTTACAGAGCGAGACCCTGAATCTTTATAGGTCTTGAGAAAAAAACAATTTAAGTTGTTTTGAAAGGAATTTAAGGGAAGGCCAACAAATAAAACACACAATCAAAAAAAATTTTACTCTCGTACTGTTAGAAAAGTGAAAGAAAGTAGACCAGTGTGCCTAGTAACTAAAGCTATAGCATGAACTTCTGACATTTCTCAAAAATTAGTGAGACTAATGCTTTAAAGAAGAGACTTGAGGGGCGCCTGGGTGGCTCAGTGGGCTAAAGCCTCTGCTTTCGGCTCGGATCATGATCCCAGGGTCCTGGGATCGAGCCCCATATCAGGCTCTCTGCTCCGCGGAGAGCCTGCTTCCTCCTCTCTCTCCCTGCCTGCCTCTCTTGCCTACTTGTAATCTCTGTCTGTCAAATAAATAAAATCTTTTTTAAAAAAAATAAAGAAGAGACTTGTTTAATACATGGAAGTTGTTTTGTTTTTTCAAATTTCCCTTTTATGACAAAAGAAGACAAAGTACTTATTTACTTGTACTGGCTTAGATGCCTCTAATTAGATCTAGGGTTTTTAGGCTTTGTTTTTATTTTCCTTTTGTGACCCCCACTACTTATAGATTGACTCTGCCAGGAAATCAATTTCTTGTGACTCGTTCATGTTCCAGGTTGAATTTTCATGACTAATGGGCACATAGCCTGTGACATGATTGGTTAAGGCAAGGTCAGATAGATTTTACACTCCATTAATTTATAAGGCTTTCTCATATGACCTTAACTTACTCTGTTTTTCCACAATAAGACAGTTAAAAAGTAGATATTAGCTCTAAAGATTTTCCTCAATATAATATAGGATTATAGGCTACTGATATTATCCAGGAAATTAAGATATAAATCTGTATTAGGAAAAATTAATAATGTAAATTTTTTTAAATCTCTGTTGGTCATAGTTTATAAAATTCTCATTGCTTTTTTTTTTTGGAAACAGTATTACAAATTGATAATGAGTATAATAGACTGGTTTTATCACATAAAGCCTTGAATGACAGACTGGTAAGAATTGACCAATAAGATCAGTAATCATTTCACCTGGGAAAGTCAGTTGAGTTCAAGTTAACTATTTACTCGATAACCACAATTCAGTCCAAACCCAGTCTTTAGGTGTCCTTGGTCTTGAATTGAGTTGGGCAAAAATACATGCCTGGATCAGCACAAATTTATTTTTCTAATAGAATCTGGAAATCTCTCATATTCATTCATTTAACAAATATTTATTGAGTATGTACCAAGTGCCCACTATTGTAGACACTTGATGCATCAGTGAGCCAAAAATTCTTTATCCTCTTAGAGCTTACATTCTGGCAGGTGAACAATAGACAAATTAATTATATAGAAAGTTTGAAAGTCATAAATACTGTGGATAAAGTAAACAGCAGAATAACAAGGAATAGGAGTACCGAAGGTGTGGGAACGAGGTTACAATTTTATTTTTTTAAAGATTTTGTTTATTTTAGAGAGCGTGAGCAGGGAGTGGGGAGAGGGAGAGAATCTCAAGCTCTGCTGAGTGCAGAGCCAACGCAGGGCTCAATCTCACAACCCTGAGATCATGACCTGAGCCAAAACCAAGAGTCCAGCGCTCAACCAACTGAGCCACCCAAGCACTCCAAGGTTATAATTTTAAAGAGCATGTTTGAGGTAGGCACTGATGGGAAAGTAAAACTTCAGCAAGGACTTGAAGGAAATGAGATAGCTAAGTGTTATTTGAGGATGAGCATTCCAAGCAGATGGGAGAGCTAGAACAAGGAACCTAAAGTGGGTAGGTTGAGAAACTGAGGGTGATTGGAGTAGAATATAATTTTTAAAAAAAGATCAGAGTGGCAATAGGGAGAGGGGAGAAATTAGATCATCTAAAAGACTTTGGCTTGTGTTTCAAGTGAAATGGGGAGATATGGCAGGTTTTAATCAGAAGAGTGATTGATACTCTATGACTGAAGTTTTAGTAGAGCTTTTATGACTGATGTGTTGAGAGTAGATTGTAAGGGGGCTGGGGTAGAAGCAGTGGTGGAAACTCAAAGTGTGAATCCTGCTTGTAGTCAGTTATTAGTCTCATGGTCTATACTAAGGATAACACATTGAGTGCTTCTCAGTACTGTCCTGGGATCTGGCTGCCAGGATTTAGATATTGCTTCTGTTACTAATTTTTAATAAGTGACTTAACTTCCATATCTTCATTTTCTCATTTATAAAATGAGAGTGGTATTTATAGCACATTGTGATAATTAAACCGATGCAGGTAGCACTTCTACTTCGTGCCTGGCAATATAAACCTCCAACAGATGTTGGTAGTTACCATTGTTAGTATTATTCATCACCCTGTGTTTGTCAGTTACCAAATCATGTTGATTCTACTACTACAATATTTAACATTGGCCCCTTCCTCTCCATAGCTATTTTCAACGTTTTTTTAAAGATTTTTATTTATTTATTTATTTGTTTGACAGAAAGAGCACAAGTAGGGGGAGCAGCAGGCAGAGGGAAAAGGAGAAGCAGGCTTCCCACTGAGCAGGGAGCACTCGATCCCAGGATCCTGGGATCATGACCAGAGCCGAAGGCAGCCACCTAACCAACTGAGCCACCCAGGCGCCCCTATTTTCAGCGTTCTAATTCAAACCCACAGAAACTCTTGCCTGGATCATGACAGCCACTGCCGAATTGTTTCCTTGCCTCCATTCTTTCTGTCCCAGTCCATGTTGCAGCCTTGTTGCTCAATTGTCACATTATTTCCATGTTCCAAAACCTTAATTAACTCTTCTCCTCTTGCTTTATAAGGCGTTGGTGGTATAGTGGTTAGCATAGCTGCCTTCCTCTTGCTTTATAAGTTATGCACAAACTTAATCAAGGCTCTTGCTCATGTAGTTCTAGCTTGCCCTTCTCTAATGCCAGGTGCAGAGTAGCGAATGCCTTCACTCAAATGTGTGGCTCCTCTGTCCATTTTCTCTCCCATTTGAAGTTCTTTTCATTTCACCTCAAGGTACCTCCAACTACACTTTGTACTTCACTTCTTACAGTAGTGTTCCCCACTTGGCACTCTAAACATTTGAATACTTCTCTAATCCTTGTATTTGGATTTGGAGCATTAAATGCAAGTAATTACATCTCTTACAGCTTCATACCTGTGTTCTTTTATAAGTCCACGCTAAATAGAGATGTTTTATTTATTTTTTTTTTAAAGATTTTATTTATTTATTTGTCAGAGAGAGAGTGAGCGAACACAGGCAGACAGAGTAGCAGGCAGAGGCAGAGGGAGAAGCAGGCTCCCTGCCAAGCAAGGAGCCCGATGTGGGACTCGATCCCAGGACGCTGGGATCATGACCTGAGCTGAAGGCAGCCGCTTAACCAACTGAGCCACCCAGGCGTCCCAATAGAGATGTTTTAATAAATATGTGTTGCATTAATTTTCTTGCATTTGTCATTATTTTCCTCTAGAAATGATCAACAGCACCAACCAGCTGATCTTGACTCTGAGGAAAATGTTATTCCAGACTCACCAATAACAGCTTTTTCGTTTTCGGGCGTTAATCGGCTCCGAAGAAAGGAGAACCTCCATGTCCGATACATAGAACAAACACACGCTACACTAGAGCAGTCCGTGTGTGCAAACGGTAAGGGTTTTTGAGTTTTATGGTGTATACAAGAGTGTTCTGCTATGGTGAGTTTTTCCTAGGTTCTTCCACCTAGGGGAAGGAAGATAGCTGCTGTTATGGAACTTACACTGCAACTGTACGTCACAACATTTTCTGCCTATGTTATGTATAGGCATGCATTGCTTCTCTGAATATGTAAACCCCCAGCATTTTATAAATGTAGTGTATAGGTTTTTCTCTTTTTATTTAAAAAAATATTCCTATGTCTATATCTGAGTGGGATTAGAAGGAAAAAGGGAAAGGAACTCAATGTTAATTTTCACCTACTGTGTGCCGGGTATATGCTGAGTGATTCAAGTGAGTTATTACTATATTTTAATCCTTCTGACAAGCTTGGAAGGTAGCTGTCAGTATCTTCATTTTGTGATGAAGAAAGGTTTGCTCTTCAGAGGGATTAGATAACTGACTCTGGGTCACTTGTCAAGTAAGTAAATGAGTCAGAATTCAAATACAGATCACCCTGGAGCTAAACTTTTGTACTTTACATGTCTTACCCATAGCTCTTCCTACCAGTAGCTTTAACTGGCTGTTTTTGTTATATGTAGCAATTGATGGTAACCAAGAAATGACTTTATAAAGTATCTACTTTGTGGCTTAATCAGTGACGTATTTCTAACTCCAGGCCCATATACCACCTCTGCTAAATACTTTGAAACTGCCTTTGCATATAGCCCTGAAATTTATCATGTGATATGATATGATGATTATTTCTTTTAATATTGATATGAAGTAAAGACTTTCATTTTACCTAAATTGTAACAAAGCATTTAGAGGGAAGGAGTGTACATATTTCTAGAGATAATTTCATAATACAAATAAACTAAGAGTAGCTGTGCCTTTAAAATAATAAGTAGATCTTATTCTTTGATATTGGAAAAGTGGCACAATCTCTTTTTTCCATTTTATATGAGCTTGCATCACCATCTAGTGGAAAACAAAAGAACTGTTACAAATCTTACATTTAATTAGGAACTAAATAAAATAAAATGTAAGGTCTTGACTCTAAAATGAACGTTCTTTGGCCTTTTAGTCTGCTATCTGACAGAATCACTACAGATAAGCCTCTACATATTAGATCATGTTTAAATCCATCTGTAAGAGTACCTAAAAAAACAAATTACAGCAGTTTTCTTTATTAGGAAAGTCTTTTTTTATATCTTGTATAATGCTTTGGGTTTATTTCTTCATCATATGAAAATAACCTGTAACTATTTTAAAACTTAATTTGTCTGTTTTAATCTTGTTCTGAACCATTTTTACTTGTAATCTAAAATTTTGGTTATAAAATATAAGATCGTTTTTGAGCCATGCAAATTGTTTTAAAACTTGCTTAAGGACTACTTGGTCTTCTTCCCTTATTATTACCCTTCCTTATTTTAAAGTTTATAGGGTATTATATTATTTTCTAGTTATAGTTAATAAAAGTCTCTTTCCCTTTACTTTGTCCTTCTTTTGGTTTTCGTTAAATTAAATCCTTAAACATTGGAATGGTTTCTAATAAAGCATGTTTTGGGATTTCCTTCCAATAAATAAAAACTCTAAAAACAAAGATTGTTGAGATATATGATGCAGTATTCATTTTAAATGAGCCTACTGATTTCCAACAAGTACATAAGGAAAAGATGTATTAAAATATTAGAACTCTAGGATGGTTAGGTCAGAAGAAGCTTATCTATTCCAGTCCTTTTCTCCCACAGTCCTAACTTCTTTGTTTCTTAGTGAAACTAAAAGAAAGAACTCTTTATAGGAATATGAAAAATTTTTTCAATAAAATAATACTTCTAATGCACTTAAAGACAAGTTTGTTTTGGGTTACAATATATTTTGGTATTTGTATCATAATTGTTTATTTATATGTAATCTTTTTTCTCCCCTTAGAACTGAGAACAGTTCCAAAGTCTTCAGCTCATCCACAACATAAACCTAATGAAAGTGAAATTCTAGTGGCTGACACTTGTGATCAGAGTCAGTCCCCGATGGCTAGTAAGCAACATACTGAGATTTACTTTATAAGTTTGAAGTTTGTGATTACTGGTGGGCAAGAGTGGCCAACAGTCTGAATTAGACAGTATTTTCCATATGATTTTGCTTGTATTATTGGTTGAATAGTAGTCTTTTTCATATTGGAAAGTCATGTTATCCTATTATTAATTTATAGTAATATCCCATCCATATTAATACAAATAGCTAATAATTTTAAGTAAACAGGATTTTCTGTGCTTTATTCATTCATCCAACAAATACTTGAGTGCCTACTGTATACCAGGCACTGAACAAAACAAAGCCCTAAACCTCATAGAGCGTACAATCTAGTTGAGGGAGAAAGAAAATAAATACATATTAGGTAGAAGCATGTGTTCTAAAGAATAAAGCTGAGTAAGAAGAGATATTAGGGGGCTCCTGGGTGGCTCATTCAGTTAAGCATTTGCTTTAGGCTCAGGTCATGACCCCAGGGTCCTAGAATTGAGTCCTGCATCGGGCTCCCTGCTCAGTAGGGAGTCTACTTCTCCCTCTACTTTTACCCCTCTGCTCGTGATCTCTCTCTCACTCTCTCTCTCTTGCAAATAAATAAATAAAATATTTAAAAATATATTAGGAAGCCTCACTTTAACCACTGAGCCACCCAGGCGCCCCTAGGAAGCCTCACTTGAGAAAGTGATACTTGAGGAGAGATGTAAGGAAGCAAGAGAGTCATGTGGATTTGGGGAAGGGACACCCCAGGTAGAGAAGTCAGAGCACAAAGGCCTTGGGACCAGGGTGTTGTTTGGTTCTTTATGAGGAGCATTAAGGAAGCCTCTGTGTCTGGGGCCAAGTGAGTCAGGGGGAGATTGGTCTGGGCAACTCTCCTTTAGAGCTGCTGTAAGAAGAAAGAGACCAGGAGCATCAGGTTTATAAAGTGGGGGTGGGGATGGGGTGGTGAGAAATCAGAAGTTTGTTTTTTGAGAATATTCTGAGATGCTAGATAGACATTCAAATAAGATTTGGGATAAGTAATTGGATGTGAGTTTAGAAAGGTCTAAGAGATAGGAATGGAAATTGTTAGCATGTAGGTGGTATTAAAGTCAGAAAGCTAGATGAGATTACCAAGCAAGTGAATGTAGATAAAGAGAAGAAGTTAAAGTACTTAGCTCTGGGGTGTTTCATTATAGAAAGTAGTGATTCTCAGCTATTTTTATTACCGCCACCCTAGCCTTTTTAGACACTTTTTCCCCTAACCACTTTTCCACGGAAATTCAATACTACCAATCTATGGTACGAGTGTATGTATATAAGTGCTTTATGCATTAAAAAGATTCCTTTGCTTTCAGAACCATTTTTCACCTCCTTAAAGGCAATATTACAGCTGTCTAGATGGTGATTTAGAAGTTGTGAAAATGAGGAAGAACCAACAAAGTAAGTAGTCAGAGAAGGAGCTGCCAGTGAGATAGAACTGAGGTAGGGGCTCCTAGGTGGCTCAGTTGGTTAAGCATCCAACTCTTGATTTCTGCTCAGGTCATGATCTTGTGGTCTTGGGATCAAGCACCGCATCAGACTCTGTTCTCAGCAAGGAGTCTCCTTCTCTCCCTCTCCCTCTGCTCTCTCTCTCTCAAATAAATAAATACATATTCCTTTTAAAAAAGAACTGAGATAAAGTAGTGTCCTTTAAGCCATGTGGAAAAAGAGGTGACCAGCTGTGGCAGACAGTGCTAATATGTCAGGGAAGATGAAGACTGAAAATTGACCATTGGATGTGGTCTCATGCAGATCATGGAGTATTAAAACTCGTAACACAAATTGTTAAAGTGTAATGGTATTCAGCTAGACTGTTGCATGTCAAAAGAAGCTAGCAGAGTAAGCAGAGAGAACACTTGCAAACCGGTCCTTCAAGGTGTTTTGTGCTAAAGGGGAAAGGAGAATGGGACAGTAGCTAGAAAATGGGTCAAGAGAGGATGTTAAAAGATGGGATATTATAGCATATGCAACATATTTTTTAAATTTATTTTTTTGAGAGAGAGAGCAAGCTGGGGGGCGGGGGGTGTGGAAGGAGCAGAGGGAAAGGGACAAGCAGACTCCACTCAGCGAGGGGCCGGACACCCGGCTCGATCTGAGGACTTTGAGAATACAACCTGAGCCAAAAACGAAGAGGTGGATGGTCAACGAACTGAGCCACCCATGCGCCCCTGTGCAGCATATTTTATGTTGATGGAATGGTCAAGTACAGAGAGAAAGATGAATAATTCTAAGGGGAGAGGGAACAGTTGCTACATCCGTGAAAAGGTGAGAGGAGATGAGATCCAGAGCTCAGTTGAAAGGGTTGGTCAAGGTTAATCACATTCACTTAATGTGAGTACAAAACTTATTCTCTAAAAGCTAACAAGTCATTTCATATTACTGTGTATGTGTGTATGTGTATACATGTGTATAGACAGACTGTCTGGCAAAGGGTGCTGGGGACATAACACTGAGTGTGGCAGATCCTTACTTGTCTACACTCTGGAGCCCATTCTCGTCTGCTGCTGTCAGAACTTTGCTCCCTCAGTTGTTCCCTTTTCTTATATCTCCAGCTTCTCTTCAGGTTTTTTCTTTTCAATATACGCATATGTTACCTTCCATCTTTTAAAAATAACTCCTCTTTTAATTGTCTCTGTCCTTAGCTACAGCTTCTCTTCGAAGCTGAAAAAGTGATCTGTGTTCAGTAGCTCTTCTGTATTATCTCCCATTCATTCCAGTTGAATCCAGTAGGGGAGGGATTCCATTCTTCACCTCTCCACACCCCTGAGAGAGAGAGAGAGAGAGAGATCCCTCACTGGCCTCTCTGGGCTTATGTCCTGCTGTAGTTATATCTTCTGCATTTTGATTTTCAGCAATTAAAACACCTTTAGTTCTCTAAACATGCAGTTTCATTTCACATGTCTGAACCCTTTCACATTAACTTAGAGTCCTTCCCTCTGTCCCTGGGCCCAGGTGACCTCTCCAGATCCTCTTGCTAAGGTGACCAAAGGGTCACCTTAGGCATCACTTTGTTACAGCTCTCCCTGATAACCCAAGGCAGATTTAGGAGTCCTTCCCCTATGTTTAAGTCACTCGTTTTGGACCTTAATTTTTATCACATTTTACTACAATTCTTTTCACCTTTCTGTTTCACCTGTATCAGTCCTTAAACTCCTTGAGGACAAGAACCTTCTTTCTTCTCATCTAGTGCCTAACACAATGCCTGTAACATAGTCTGTGTCCCATCAATACCTGTTGATTTGTTGAAACTCTGTACACATAAAACTTTGTAAAATACTTGAACAAGATGATTTCTGTAAATATGTGTTAGCTTAAATCTTAAATTATGCAGTGCTGAAAATCTCTCCCACAAAGTATGTTTTCATGAAAGATAGTACAAATACAGTTTTATATTCATGCTATATCTCAGACCACAAGAAATCCAGCACAATTATATATGAATTTTGGGTTTTTTTTCAGTGGTGATAAGAAAAATAATCTGCCCATTGCATTCTATTCATTTAGGAAAAATAGAAAATCTTAGCTAAAAAAAACTTGGCAAATGTAAATGCTAGGTACCTGCAATTTAATTTATTATTATTATAATAGATATTTTGGACTTCTTTGCACAAAATTTTAAAATTGTCCAGTGCCATCTATAAAGTGGTTCTTTGAGCTTCTTTTTTTCCTTTTTTGTATTTTTCAGTATATCTCATTTCTACAACTGTGTAATTGTGGGGTTTTTTTTTCCTACTTAGAAACACGTGGAACAAGCAAGTGTCCTACTGATAAGTCATCTTTTAACTTAGCTACAGTTGTTGCTGAAACACTTGGATTTAGTGTTCAAGAAGAATCTGTAAGTAATTGTTTAGTTTGGTGACAATATGAATTAATTGGTGTCCTTTTAGGTCGGTTTTTAGAGAATTGAGCAAGAGAAAAGTTATTTTATCCAAGGATCGTGGGATAAAGGCCTAGAACAAATTGATATGGTTAGAAAGGCCCATTTATATTATCTACCTCGGCATCCGAAAAACCTGAAGTCTTTAGAATTCTTTATATCATAGGTTGTGAGTTGAGTAAAAATTTAGGGAAAGTGGTAATGGCTTGGAGGGTTTGGCCAACCCTTTCTTGCTTTCTCTATCCTCCCTACTCCTACCTTGTTTTGTCTCAATGAAGACTTAAACCTTAAGGTTGGTGTCAGAATTTATCGGAACTTTTTAATATCCTTTAAACTGGGGTTTATTTTGGAAAACAGGCTGAATTCTTGGGACTGCTGTGGATCCTTTAGCTTTTTGTCTTTATATATGCAATCTAATTCTTAGGGATTGGGTTAGAAATTGATCCCATGAATTTCTTTTCATTGTTTTAGTACTTCCTTACATCAGGAACATTAACTTTTTTTCCTTAAGTGATCCCTAAAAACAGAAAACTTAACTCTTCAATTTTAAGGGGTTTTTTTTTTGATACAACTTTAAAATACTATTCCTTTGCTTTAGTCAGTAAATGTATATTTGCTCTTATAAAATTGTCTTACTGTTTAATTTTTAAAAATTGAATTGATTTTTCATTACATTTGGATCATGTTTTTGCTCTTTCTAGTTTTAAACCACTCTTCCAGTGGTAATGGTAGTTTTTAACCTTTGAGCTTTAAATGTGTCTTAATGGTTTCTAATTCCCTCCTACCCATAAATCTGACAAGTAAGTAGTTTAAACACCAAATATATTAAGGGAGCTGATCTCTAAAGACATGCTGCTACGGGTGTGATCCGTAGGCCAACAGCATCTGCATTACCTTAAAGTTTTGTTAGAGACAGAGAATCTCAGACCCCACGCCAGACCTACAGCAAGAGAACTTGTGTATTCACAAGGTCCCCGGTTGACCTGAATGCATGTAAAAGTTTGAGAAGCACCGCTCTCTAAAGGATTATTTTATATTTGTTTACTATCAACATAAATAATTATCTTTATTCCTTTTGCCTTGTCTTAATATGTTTTGGAATTGGAGTTGATGGAATGTTACATACCAGTAACAGAATGTACTTACTTCAAATAGTAAAATATTGATGGCTTTCTCTCTTTAAACTTAAAAGTACTTCCTATTTTTTTTATTGTGGTGAAATGCACATAACATAAAATTAACCATTTTAAAGTCTACAGTTCAGTGACATTTAGTATATTCACAGTATTCTGCAGCTACCCCATCTCTGGTTCTAAAGCATTCTCATCACCCCAGAATAATACTTGTACCTGTTAAACATTCGATCTGCATTCCTCACTACCCACAGGTCCTAGCAATCACCAATCTGCTTTTTGTCCTTAAGGGTCTGCCTAATCTGGATAATTCATATAAATGGATTCCTACATTATGTGGCTTTTGAGTCTGACTTCTTCCACTTAGTCTGTTTTGGGGGTTCATCCTCATCACAGCATGTATCAACATTTCATTCCTCTTTAAGAATGAAT
>PISX010022942.1:18938-30836 GCA_004024625.1 Mellivora capensis
AAAAAAAAAAAAAAAGAATGAATAATCTTCCATTGTATTTATGTATTTATATTTTACTATTAAAGGAATCTCAGAGTCCCATGAGCCCTCTTGGTGATGAACTCTATCAGTGTTTAGAAGATCACAAGAAACAACCTTTTGAGGAATCCGTAAGAAACAATGAAGATAGTTTAAGGTAATTTTGGGGTACTTTGGTTAAAAAAATGTACAGACTATTGATGAGATCTCATTATAGTAAGTTCTGTGTAATCAAACTGTTTCAGCATATAGTTTGTCATTCTGGTTGTATTTATTTATTACTTATTTTTAAACAGGCTCCATGCCCAACAGGGGCTTAAACTCAGGACCCTGAGATAAGGAGTTGTGTGATTTCCTGACTGAGCCAACAAGGAACCTCTATTAATTTTTATTTTAAAAGATATTTTCCCCATGAGGTACCAGGGTGACAAAATCGGTTAAGCGTCCTACTCTTGATTTCAGCTCATGTCATGATCTCAGTCAGGATCATGGGATTGAGCCCCAAGTCAGGCTCCATGCTCAGAGGGGAGTCTGCTGGAGATTCTCTCTCTCTCTCTCTCTCAAATAAATAGTTAATTAAAAAATACATCTTTTCCCCACTTTATGATGAATTGAGGGCCTTTTGCATTACTATAGAGAGATGGATATTATTTTTTAGGTTCTTTCTGTACTTCTGTGAAGAAATATTTAAGAGTTTCCAGCCTTGTTCCTCTGCCTCTATCAAGACCCAGTCATCCCTTCTGTGTTTGTATTTCCAAAAGAAAGATGTTGTATAAAATGCTCCTATAAGCTTCGATGAATTTCCAAGATTGTGTTGTATCTCATTTACGAATTTCAGACATCCACTAATAATAACTATATTTGTGTATTGTTTTGCTTTTTAAAAGTGCTTTTGGTTTTAGATGCATCTATCCTATTTAATTTGTCACCAAAGTAATTCATTAAAGTAGGTTTTATTGCTCCTGTTTTTTAGTCAACAAAAAAGCAGCTCCACAGAGAATAAATGCCTGATTTAACACCACATGGCTGTTAATGACTAGAGCCAGAGCTCTTACCCATTCAACATCTTCAGACTTAACCTTAATACTCCTTCTGCTATCACAGCTGTCTGCTCTGCTACAGGCAGACTGGCTCCTAAGTTATGTTCAATTCTGTAGGAGAAGGAGTTTGTTTCTTAAAGTCACTTAGGACAAGATTTCATATTAAAAAAAGAATTTGGGTCTCCAGTGAAATTTAATAAAATATAATTTTCTTATATAGTGAAGTTTTCTGAATTACTTAGGAAAAATATTTATGGATAGGAATATCAAGGTATTGAGATAGATTTACTATATCATTTTCCTCTGTTTTTTGTCAGCCAAATGAAAAAAGCTGACAGCTCTACCCTATTTCAAATGTTGGTTTATCATCTGAGTCTGATACCATACTGAGTCTAAGACCCTTACTATTAATAATTCTGTATTAGTGTAAGTTTTCTCAGATGCTTGTCTTAAAATCCTTACCCTATTTCTCTAGTAGGAAAAAAGTTTTACCACTCCTTATTTTTTTTAGATTTTCAGATTCTAAGTCAAAGACTCCTCCTCAAGAAGAATTGACTACTCGGGTATCTTCTCCTGTATTTGGAGCTACTTCTAATATGAAACATAGTTTAGGTTTGAATACAAGTTTATCCCCTTCTCTCTTAGAGACTGGGAAAAAAAACCTTCTGAAAACAGCACCCATCAACAACACTTCTACTTCTAAATCAGAGAAAACTAGATCAAAATCTGAGGATAGTGTCCTTTTCACACATCATAATCTTGGGTCTGAAGGGAACAAGATCATTAGCCAGTCATCTTCCAGTAAGCAGATGCTTATCAATAAAAATGTAAGTGAATCCAAAAATGAACAGGATGGTTTTGATCATGTTAAAGATGCTCTCACGGATAAAGACAAACTTGTGATACCCCTGAAATCACTGGGAGGCAGAACATCCAAAAGGAAGAAAATTGAGGAAGAAAGTGAAGATGAAGTAAGCAGCCCCCAAGCCTCTTTTGATAAAGAAAACGCCTTTCCCTTGTTACTGGATAGTCATTCTTCCATGAATGGAGACTATGTGATGGATAAACCTCTAGATCTGTCTGATCGATTTTCGGCTATTCAGCGTCAAGAGAAAAGCCAAGGAAGTGAGACCTCTAAAATCAGATTTAGGCAAGTGACTCTCTATGAGGCCTTGAAGCCCATTCCAAAGGGCTCTTCCTCGAGCCGCAAAGCCTTAAGCGGGAGCTGTGTGTTAACCAGAGATGCCCCAGAGGAATCCTGTTTACAGGAGTGCATCCTCCAGTCCTTGGGTAAATCATCTCCAGATAATAAAACACCATTACAAATCAAGGAAGAAAATCCCGTCTTTAAAATCCCTCTACGTCCATGTGAAAGTTTGGAGACCGAGAATCTTTTCGATGATGTGAAGGTTTGTGTTAAATGTTCAAGTACTTTTATTAAAATAGTTGTTCATGATTTCGTCTAGATGCTAATAATTCTTTCTGTTTAAGGGAGCTGATTCTCATGAGCCAGTAAAAATAGCCAGGTCAGTCCGTGGAGCATGTGAACTTACATCCGTTCTTCAGTTAAATCCATGTAGAGTTGCTAAAACAAAGTCTGTACAAAACAGTCAAGGTATGTTTTCTATAAATAGTATTTCCAAAAAAGAAAAAGTATTTCTACTCTTTTTTAATGATCTTGAGTGTTATATAATAAACGTTCTTTGGATATATTGAATTATTTTAGGAAAAACATTTCTTCCTGCATATTTCTGTGTTTACAGGATGATTCTCCCTGGTTTCCTTTTATATGTGATTTTCCTGCTCTCATGCTTTTTGAAAAAATGAACTGAGGGCTTTAATACCTACTTTTATAGATGATTTTGTGTACTTACCTATTTTATGTAATTTCTTATTTTCTTTACAAAAGTTTTACAAATTTTAAACTATGTGGAATTTTGAAATACATAAAGTAAAATTTTCATCATCTAAACCTTGTTCCTCACCCCACAGGTAGCCTGTCCTTTTTCTTTGCATTTACATGTATATGTGTAAACATATGTATGTGTGTGTATATACACACACACACACACATACACATATACACACACATTTATGTGGGTTTTTTAACTTCTTACTTGAAAACCTTTTTTACTCTTAATAGGTACATTAATCTTTTCATAATTTTGCTGTGTTTAAATGAGTCTTTTTGGTTTTCGGCCATGAAATATTTCTGTACTTCCTATGTAGTACTTTTGCTTTTATTCTTCATTCAAAATTTTTCCTTTATTCAGGGTTTATTTTCCCTTTTTCCTAAAGCACATTCTTCAGTTGTTCTTCTAGCAATAGTTTCAGTCTCTGTATGAAAACACTTTTTTCACTCTCATTTCTGATTTTTTTTTTTTTTTTTTACATTTTTGATTTTGGGTTTTCTCATGGTTGCTCCAGGGCTTATAAATCCCACTTAACCTTCTATAGTCTACTTAAAGTTAATATTGTGCCACTTTGTGTTTTGTGACTGTGCTTTATGTAGTTGTCATTCATATTCACATACATTGAAAACTCCTCCAAACAGTGTTACAGTTTTTTTTTTTTTTTTTAAGATTTTATTTATTTATTTGACAGATCACAAGCAGGCAGAGAGGCAGACAGAGAGAGGGGGAAGCAGGCTCCCAACTGAGCAGAGAGCCCGATGCAGGGCTCGATCCCAGGACCCTGAGATCATGACCTGAGCCGAAGGCAGAGGCTTTAACCCATCGAGCCACCCAGGTGCCCCCAAGCAGTGTTACAATTTTAACTTTTTAAAACTATTTTTGATATAAAAATCACTCATTACAGTGCACAAGTCGGTTGTTTTGTATACTCGCAGAGTTGTGCAAGTGTCACTGTAGTCTAAGTTTAGAACGTTGTTATCACCCCAAAAAAAACAGTACCCATTAAGTTAATGTCTAAAATATGTGGAACTTACACAACTCAATACCAAAAACAAAAATAATTCAATTTAATAATGGTCAGAGGACCTGAACAGACATTTTTTCAAAGAAGGCATCCTATTGCCAAGACACATGAAAAGATGTTCCATATCACTAATCATCAGAGAAATAGACATTAAAACCACAGTGAGATATCACTTTATACCTGTCATAATGGCTGAAAGCAAAGACACAAGAAATAACAAATGTTAACAAAGATGTAGAGAAAAAGGAAGCCTCATGCACCATTGGTGGGAATGCATATTGGCATAGCTACTGTTAAAATAGTATAGAGGTTCCTCAAAAAATTAAAAATTAAATTAACATATGATCCAATAATCCCACTACTGAATATTTACCCAAAGGAAATGAAAATACTAATTCTAAAAGATATATGGACCCCTATGTTTATAGCAGCATTATTTACAATAGCCAAGATACGAAAGCAACCCAAGTGTCCATAGATAAATGAATGGATTTAAAAGAGATGTGGTTAGGGGCGCCTGGGTGGCTCGGTGGGTTAAAGCCTCTGCTTTTGGCTCAGGTCATGATCCCAGGGTCCTGGGATCGAGCCCCACATCGGGCTCTCTGCTCCGCGGAGAGCCTGCTTCCTCCTCTCTTTCCCTGCCTGCCTCTCTTGTCTACTTGTGATCTCTGTCTGTCAAATAAGTAAATAAAATCTTTAAAAATAAATAAAAATAAATAAAAGAGATGTGGTTATGTATATACAGTGGAATATTACTCAACCTTGCCATTTTGCAACAACATGGGTGGACCTAGAGGGTATAATCCTAAGTGAAATAAGTTAGAGAAAGACAGATACCATATGATTTCACTTACATGTGGAATTTAAGAAACAAATAAACAGAAGAGGCAAAACCAAAGCAGACTCTTAAATATAGAGAATAAACTGATAATTGCCAAAGGGGAGGTGAGTGGGTGGGAATGAGTGAAATAGATAAAGGGTTAGGCTAAGCGAAATAAGTAAATCAAAGAAAGACAATTATCATATAATCTAACTGATAGGAGGAATTTGAGAAACAAGACAGAGGATCATAGGAGAACGGAGGGAAAAATGAAACAAGATGAAACCAGAGAGGGAGACAAACCATAAGAGACTCTTAATCTCAGGAAACAAACTAAGGGTTGCTGGAGGGGATGGGGGTGGGAAAGATGGGGTGGCTGGGGGATGGACATTGGGGAGGGTATGTGCTATGGTGAGCCCTGTGAATTGTGTAAGACTGTTGATTCACAGACTTGTACCCCTGAAGCAAATAGTACATTATATGTTAATTAAATAAATAAAAATAATGAAATAGATAAAGGGGGTTAAGAGTACACTTTCTTGATTAGCACTGAGAAGTGTATAGAAATGTTGAATCAGGGGCGCCTGGATGGCTCAGTGGGTTAAAGCCTCTGCCTTCTGCTCAGGTCATGATCCCAGGGTCCTGGGATCGAGCCCCACATTGGGCTCTCTGCTTGGCAGGGAGCCTGCTTCCTCCTCTCTCTGCCTGCCTCTCTGCCTACTTGTGATCCCTGTCAAATAAATAAAATAGTAAAAAAAAAATGTTGAATCATGTTGTATATCTGAAACTAATGTAACACTGTATGTTAATTATACTTGAGTAAAAATATTTTTTCTAAGAACAATGCCCATTAGCAGTCATTCTGCATTCCTCTCCCCACTTCTCCAATCCTAGGCAACCACTGATCTATCCTTTGTCTCTATTGATTTTCCTATTCTGGTATCTTCATATAAACGGAATCATACAATATATGATCTTTTGTGACTTCTTTTACTTTCAGTTTTTTCACTATTGTAAATCATGCTTACTATAAACATTGATGTACAATTTTATGTAGATGTATATTTTCATTTCTCTTGAGTTACAAATAGGAGTAGGATTATTGGACTGTATGCTGACTCTCTAACCTTTTGAGGAACTTTGTGTTTTCCAAAGTGTCAGTGTCATTTCACATTCTTCCCCGCAGCACATGAGGTTCCCATTTCTCCACATTCTCACCAATACTTGTTATTATCTGTCTTTTTGATTCTAGCCGTCCTACTGGGTGTGAAGTGTTATCTCATTGTGGGTTTGATTTGCCTTTCCCTGATGGCTGATGCTGTTGAACATCTTATCGTGTGCTTTATTGGCCAGTTCCCTTCTTTGAAGGACTGTCTATTCAGATTCTTTGCTCATTTTCAATTGGAGTATTTGTCTAATTATTGAGTTGTGAGAGTTTTTTATATGTCCTAGATATAATCCTGTTAGCAGCTATATGATCTGCAAATCTTTTTTCCTATTCTGTGGATCCCATAATGTTTTAAAGTAATAAGAATGTTTAAAAATCCATTTTTAATTGTATTTTTTCCTCCTTATTGAAGATGTATCCTTTGAAAATATCCAGTGGAGCATTGATCCAGGAGCAGACCTTTCTCAATATAAAATGGATATTACTGTAATAGATACAAAGGTAAGTTAGAAAGTAAAACCAAGCTCCATGTGGTTATTCTAGTAAGGTGTTAGTCACCCTCCTCCCCTAACTTACTCGGTGACCTTAAGATAATCAAATACCTCTTAAAACCTGATTTATTTGTTCAGAAAAAAAAGAAATAAAAATGCTTATTCTTCTAACTTCATGGTATTTTTGAAAGAGTAATAATACCTTCTGACTTTAAAGGCCTTTGCCAGGACACCTGGGGGCTCAGTCAGTTAAGCATCTGGCTCTTGATTTCAGTTCAGGTCATGATGTCAGGGTCATGAGATCGAGCCCCATGTTGGGCTCTGCACTGGGCGTGGAGCCTACTTAAGATCCTCTTTCTCCCTTTCCCCCTGCCCCTCCTCTCTCTTTCCTTCTCTTAAAAAAAATTAAAAATTTTTTAAAAAAGGACTTTTCTGGAAAATATTATTACAGTTTTAAAATAATGAAAAATTCTAGTTATATATTTTAATAATTTATGCATATAGAGAGATATTTCTTCAAGATTTTATTTATTTGTTTGAGAGAGAAAGAGCAAGCACAACCAGGGGGTTGGGCAGAGGGACAAGCAGACTTCTCGCTGAGCAAGGACCCCAACACAGGGCTCGATCCCAGGACTCTGGTATCATAACCTGAGCTGAAGGCACACTTAATTGAATAAGCCACACGGTCGGTGCCCCTTAATAACTTTATATTTTAGCAAAGTAATTCATTATGTGATTTGATTAACTTAATGTTACCATCAAGAAAAAAATTTATTTTCCTAGTTGACTGTTATTTAAATATTGCATGTTTTTTTTTAAATTAAAATTCTGGGGCACCTGGGTGACTCAGGTAAATATCCAACTCTAGATTCTGGCTCTGGTCATGATCTCAGGGTCGTGAGATCAAGGCCCACGTTCAGCGTGGAACCTATTTAAGATTCTCTGTCTCCCTCTCCCCATCCCTACCTCTTAAAAAATAATAATCAAAATTCCTAGTGGAAATAACTCTTTTGGATTATATTTGGTTTCTATATAGTTTGAGAAGTTCTCTTTCAGTTGGGAGGATATTAATGAAGTATTTAGCTTGCTACAGTATGAAATTTGTTGTTTGTGTATACATGGACATTGATTACCATGAGGCCAACTGGAGAAGAAAGGGAGGAGAAGCCCGGGGAATTCAGTGATGCACAACTCTCAGTTCCTTAACAGCAGTCCTTCTTTTCATGGGCTTGAGAGAGGATGCTTGTATGTTGAAGCTAAAATGTTTTACAGACATAAAACCTTAATTTATATATAGTCCTAAGGTAAAAATAAATATAACTTAATGCTACTGAAGGGTACACTTAAAATATGGTAAAAATGACAAATGTCATGCTATGTATATTTTACCAGAATTTTTAAAAAGTAATATATAAGGCCATGCGGGATAATTGTTAAAATTTTTGAATTTTTAAATATTTAGGATGGCAGTCAGTCAAGATTAGCAGGAGGAGAGACAGTGGACATGGACTGCACATTGGTTAGTGAAACTGTGCTTATAAAAATGAAGAATCAGGAGCAGCAGGAAGAGAAAAGTCCAAGTAAGTTTTGATTTTTTTTAATTTAATAAAAATGTGGAGGGACGTTTATAGTCGTACCATTGCACTGATGACCACAAGTGACCACTTCACCATAAACCAGAGTTTTTTTTGTCTTCTGAGAAATAGGTTTCTCTTAGTAAAGCTCAGTTTCAGTATTTCAAGGGAAAAAAATCTTTAGCCAAAGTCTCTTTTTTCCAGAAAAACTTCAAATTGTTTGCAGGATTCACCAAACCACAGCCTGCTGCCAGTTTTATAAATAAAGGTTTATTGGAACACAGCCTCACATTTGTCTCTCTATTGCCTGTGGCTGCTTGCATGGTACCACAGCAGAGCTGAGTAGTAGCGGCTGATCTTACTGGGCCCACAGGCCAAAAATATTTCCTGACTCACCCTTTAAGAAAAAGTTTGCTGATCCCTGGTATTATCACTAGATAGTTTCCTGTAAAAGGGAATCTTTTTTTTTTTTTAAGATTTTATTTATTTATTTGACAGAGAGAGAGACCGCAAGTAGGCAGAGAGGCAGGCAGAGAGAGAGAGGAGGAAGCAGGCTCTCCGCTGAGTAGAGAGCCGGATGTGGGGCTCGATCCCAGGACCCTGAGATCATGACCTGAGCTGAAGGCAGAGGCTTAACCCACTGAGCCACCCAAGCACCCCTGTAAAAGGGAATCTTGAGAGTCCTGTTTTAGAAAGAGGAATTTGCAAAGCAATTTGTTAAGGTGAAAAGGAGAAATTCTACTGAGAAGAATTCTTATAGACTTGTAAGTTAGCAGTAAACCAAGAATAATAGTCTATATGCTGAGTTACTCTGCCATATTCTGCTTCTACAGAAAAGGGGTCTGGCCTTTTCTGGTAACAGACTATTAATTCTTCATCTAAAGCCTTGATTTTCCAAAAGAGGCAGGAACAGTGGAAGGATTTTGGTTGGTACCATGTCAGCAACATCCCTTACTACAGAGGCATATGGCATGAGATCAAGTAGCCCAGGAATAGTTTCACTTAACACTCTTAAGTTGAAGAGTTAGGACCTGCCACAGGGGATGCAGTGCCCAAAAGCAAGGACATTTCCAGTGATCAATCTGTTAGAAACTAAGGACACTCAGTCTATATGTACATTCCCTGTCTTGTTCTGAATATTCTGTAATCAGTTTGCCCAGGGCTGAAGCCAGTCATGTCCCCACTTCTTTTGAAACACTTTATCTCGGGGCACCTGGGTAGCTTAGCCGATTAAGCATTTGACTTTCGGTTTCAGCTCAGGTCATGATCTTAGGGTCATGGGATTGAGACCCATATCAGGCTTCCCTCCTCAGCCAGGAGCTTGCTTCCCCTCTCTCTCTCTCTCCCTCCCTCTGCCCCTCCACCCACTCATGCGCTCACTCTCACACTCTCTCTCTCTATTTTTCTCTTTGACTCCCCCTCTCTCAAATAAATAAATCTTTTAAAGAAACGCTCTCTCTCTTGCTGCCCTAACTGCAGTAAGTGAGGAAAAATTGTAGTAGCCTTTGCCTTAATTGTTCTTTAGGAATGAGTTCTTTAGGAATGAGTAACCGTACAATCAAGTAGTTGGCTACCCACGTTGAAAGGACTGCCTATTTAAAAAAAAACAAAAACAAAAACAAAACCCAAACAGTGATTTACTGTCCTTTTATAGTGAATGACACTTAAGTAACTTTCTTCTTAAGAAGGTAATTTGCTTTTAAGATTGTTTTGTCTGGTACTAGTTCCTGATAATGTTTTCCTTATTTCTGTCAAAAAAGAATAAAAGGAAGGAAGGAAGGAGGAAAGAGCAGACAAAACTAAAGCATGACTACTTTGGCTTCAAGTTTATCTATTTAACTTGAAAAATATGATGGTTTCCCAAATATGTTTGAAGCCACTATCATGTGGAAGTGAGGTTAGAATGAACTAATGAGTGGAGACAGTTTTGGCTACATAAGATATTGTGAATACTGCTGCTGTATAATAAATCACAATGATAACTTAAAGGATTAAAACAACAACAGTCATTTTCTTAACCTTCATAGTTTCTGTGGTTCAGGAATTCCAGAAGAGTTTGGTTGGACAGTTCTGTCCCAGGGTCTCATGCATTTGTAGGCCAATGGTAGCTAGAGCTGGAACAGCAGAGGGTAGACAAGCGTAGTGTAGTATGAGGGTGGCTTGGCATCTCCCTTCACTCAGTTTCAGTTTCAGGGCTTCTCCATACAGACTTTCCATGTGGGCTAGTTTGAGCTTCCTCATCATGTGGAGACTAGGTTCCCAGAGTCGGCATCCCAAAAAGAGTAAGGCAGAAGTGCATGGTATTTTTATGATCTGGCCTTAGAAGTTATATAGTGGCAAAAAGACCTACCCAAGTTCAAAGCAAGCAAGCAGCCCTTCCCACGCAGTGGAGGAGTGTAATACCAGCACCTGGGGTAGAAGATATTCTTAATATCTTCTTTTTCCACACATGGTCCTAAAGCCATGTGTGGAAAAAGACAGTCCGTGCATTTTACCCATAAGGTAGATCTTTTTTATACTTAGAATTGGTTAAAAGTGAATCATACCAATAAAATTCCCCAAATACTGCCTGTATTTCAGTTCAAAAATGTGTTTTATATTTCTACTGTGTATTAGACTTCCCAGATGATATGGTAGATTAATAAGGATATAGTCTCTGTTGTCAAGTATTTCAGTCAGACATCACATCAACAAAAACATAAACTAGTGGGGCACCTGGGTGGCTCAGTTGGTTAAGCGTCAAATCATGATCTCAGGATGGTGGGATTGAGCCCCGCATTGGGCTCCATGCTGGGCATGGAGTCTCCATAAGAGTCTCTCTCTCCCTCTCCCTCCTACTCCTCCCTCCCTACTCACACTCTCTCTCTAAACAATTAGAATTTTAAAAATGTTTTAAAAATTTTTATTTAAGAAGACATCCAGATGGCCAACAGACACATGAAAAAGTGCTCCACATCACTTGGCATCAGAGAAATACAAATCAAAACCACAATGAGATACCACCTCACACCAGTCAGAATTAACAAGGCTAAAATTAACCAGAATTAACCAGGCTAAAATTAACAAGTCAGGAAATGACAGATGCTGGCAAGGATGTGGAGAAAGGGGAACCCTCCTACACTGTTGGTGGGAATGCAAGCTGGTGCAACCACTCTGGAAAACAGCATGGAGGTTCCTCAAAAAGTTGAAAATAGGGCGCCTGCGTGGCTCAGTTGGTTGAACGACTGCCTTCGGCTCAGGTCATAATCCCAGACTTGCACGATCTTGTCCTGCATCAGGCTCCCAGCTCCTTGGGAAGTCCACTTCTCCCTCCGACCTTCTCTCTCATGCTCTCTCTCACTTCTTCTCTCTCAAATAAATAAATAAAATCTTAAAAAAAAAAAAAAAAAGTTGAAAATAGAGCTACCCTATGGCCCAGCAATTGCACTACTGTATTTACCCTAAAGATACAAACGTAGTAATCCGAAGGGGCACGTGCACCCGAATGTTTATAGCAGCAATGTCCACAATAGGCAAACTATGGAAAGAACCTAGATGTCCATCAACAGATGAATGGATAAAGAAGATGTGGTATATATATACAATGGAATACTATGCAGCCATCAAAAGAAATGAAATCTTGCCATTTGCGACGACGTGGATGGAACTAGAGGGTATCATGCTTAGCAAAATAAGTCAATCGAAGAAAGACAACTATCATATGATCTCCCTGATATGAGGAAGTGGAGATGCAACGTGGGGGGTTTGGGGGATAGGAAAAGAATAAATGAAACAAGATGGGATTGGGAGGGAGACAAACCATAAGTGACTCTTAATCTCACAAAACAAACTGAGGGTTGCTGGGGGGAGG
>PISX010022943.1:0-30742 GCA_004024625.1 Mellivora capensis
TGGACAAAACCAAAAGGGAATATCAACGCTAAGAAGAAACGTACAAAATGTAGGTAAGGAAAACTTTTGACACATATGACAAAGGACAAAAGTTGACTTGAGAAGAGTACGGGTAGCTCTTGGATCAGATGTTTCAACATAATAAAGACATTAATACTTTCTAAATTTCACACAACTCTGATGAAAACACTGCCACTTGACAAATCCTGAAGTAGTATTTATCGCGGGCAACAACGGATGCCAACATTAGTTGAGTTAAAGTATTGTGACAGTTGGGATATTTACATAGTCTCAAAGTATTACCCCACAGACCTTTACCAATTAGAAAGAAAAAAACAATTTAGTTACAGTGCTTAAACTCAACAGACACCAGCAAGCAACAGAAAGCAATCAGTAATGAGACAGTGACATCGTGTTCTTCCTGATATCATACCCCGAGAAGGGTACATATCACTTTGTGGCATTCACGCCCAAAATGCATCAACTGAATTTCGTTATAAGAAAATATCAAACAAAGAGGAATAGAGAAACGTCTACGATTAACAAAACTCTACAAACGTGTCAAGATCATGGGAGACAAAGAAAGGGAAGAAGAGTTGACATCGAGAGGCACTCAGGAGATAGGACAAGTAAAGGCAAGACAGGGTCCGTGATAAGAATCTGCACCAGTGAGTGGATGTAAATGGATCAATGGTCTAAACAAATAAAATCTATAGAGGAGTTGAAAGCACTACCTCAAGGTTAATCTTCCTAGTGTTATTAATTGCACTATGGTTACGTAAGATTTTTAACATTTGGGAAAACTGGGTGACAGGTATAAGGAAAGTCTTTGTAACTTTTTTGTAAGTGTGCATTTATTTCAAAATCAGGAAGTTTGAAAATGGCCTTATTTTGGAAACTGTATGATGTGGCCACAACAAATACATGCAGAACTAGGTAAGAGAAGAACGATGTAGTAGAAACAAGCTCAGTCACATGGAAACTGAGAATATGAGGGAAATGCTATTCAAATCAGTGGGGCATGATTATTTCGTGGTGATTAGAAAATGCACACTTGCTGTTTAGAAAGGACAAAAACAGATCAGTTACTACAGGATTTAGACTTGTGAAATTAATCATAATTACAAAAAGCATTTATAAACGTGAGGGGGAGAAAGCCTTTCAGAAATGGACAGAAAATCAAAAATAAAAACAGAGGGGTGCCTGGGTGGCTCAGTTGTCTAGCGTCTGCCTCCCGCTCAGATCATGATCCCAGGATCCTGGGATCCAGCCCCACCCCACCCCTAATCAGACTGGCTCCAGGCTCAGCGGGAAGCCTACTTCTCCCTCTCCCACTCCCCCTGGTTGTGTTCCCTCTCTCGCTGTGTGTGTGTGTGTCTGTCAAATGAATAAATAAATAAAATCTTTTTAAAAAATAAATAAATAAAAAATAAAAACAGAAAATATGGAAAACAATCAAGAAAAAAGGAAAGACTACAAGAAAAACAATTAGCAGCCAGATAGAAGATAAATACAAGAGTTCAGGCTACGAACAGGTAGATCATGGAAGAATTAAATAGCAAATCAATTTGTGAAATGATGTTCATATTCATACATGCAATAAATAAATTAAAAAAATGCAAATCAAACTAACATGGAGATGCTGGTTTTAGAAATCAACCTGGCCAAGGTTAAAAAAGATCATAAATCAAAGCGTGTTTGAGGTGCTGGGAAACCGGCCCTCCCTTATATGACCCATTAATTTGTCAACAGGGGTGACCATGTTGGAGGACAATTTAACATTATCTAGCAGAATTTTAAAAGCACATACTCGTTCTTTCAACAGTTTCCCTGCTAGGAAATTTTTGTCTATTCTCCACAGCACCCTAAGGATGTTTATTTCCTGAGAGCAGAAACTCCCTGAGCAGAGGGATTCGGTTTATTCCCTGCCAACGTCCTAGAAGGGCCTTGCACATACTTTTTTGTTGAATCAATGAGTCAGTCAATTGTAGTATGGCTTGTACAGCAAAAGCTAAAAACAAGCGCTGAATAAATAATCGATGATACTTCATGTAACATCATACAAAGGTTTTGTTTTGTTCTTAAATGAGAAAGATCTGTATGACTGATCTCCTAGATTTTCAAGTTAAAGGCAGAGCAGTATATTAACTATTTATTGAAAAAGCTTTACTCAATAGTGCGCCATCAATAACTTTTTTTTTTTTTTTTACTGTTTCTGCAACCTCTAACGTGGGCTGTCTTCCTGTCTTGGATTAAAAACTCAAACAGGTCTTCATAATTTGTCCTGTCACTCACAGATAATGAAAAGGCCTCAGGTCATTTTGCGGACAAGCCTCACTGTTGTTTCTGAAATAAAGTCCACACTCCAAAGTCATACCGAGCTAATTCCACCATCTTTCCGTTTGCAACTCCCTCTGTCTTGTCTGGAAGTCTTGGGAGCCTACGCAGCGGACGGAAGAGTAAGGAGCCTTCCCCCTCCCCAAAGCTTGTTCCTTCCCCTCTCCTCTCCACTTCCCCTGGGCGCCTGTGCCTTCCTTGCCAGAGCCTCCAGGAGGGAGGGAGGAGGGGCGAGGGGCAGATGCAGGTGCAAGCCAGGCTGTACCCTAACTTGGCAGAAGCCCCTGCTGCTACCCTCTCTTGGTAGAGGCTCCCTCTGGGAGGCTCCCTCGTGCTCACCTGCACATGCGCAGGACCGGCTCCCACGCAGAGCCCCTGGGGTACACCTCCTCCTCGCAGTGAGTCCGACCCCTAGAAAAGCTCTTCTCCTGAAACATCTTCTCCCGCTCCTCACCTGCTTCTGGGGGTCCGAAAGGGTCCATTACTTGCTCCTCTTTGTCAAAGACGCCAATGAGACGCCTCATGGAATTAAAGCTTCATACCCAGATGAAGTGGAAGAATGAAGTTTGGGGCGTCTCAGACCATCGGACATTAAAAGTGGTTTAGGAATTGCTGTGTACTGCTGAAATACAGGAAGTCTCGCTTAGATAAGTTCCTTTGGAGCCATTTTTCCTATTTCAGGCTCAGTCAGGTTAAAACAATTGTTAAATATAACGTGTTTAGACAGTGCTGGCATTTGGGGCAAGAATCCATATAATAATTTTTTAAAAGCCTGGAGAAATGCTGTACTGTGTTGTTAGGGTACGGAGTCGACCACCCCTCAAATAGACAGAGAACATTCTTGATAATGCAAGTCACACAGTGAGGTTTATTTCCAGCTAGCTGGGGTCCAAGTATCTGCCCAACGCAGCGGGTTTCTACAAGGACCCCGAGCACTCAAAGCCAAGGGTTTACATAGCATTTTTAAAGCACTTACCACACAGTAATTTTCCATCACTTCAGAGACCCTATATACTTTTGGCTTGCGCCCCCCTGGTGCTTTAGTAAGATAAGCTTTTTTTCAACATCTGGTCCCCCTGACCACCTAGCAACCGCCTAGCTGTCCTGGTAGTTTAAGCTGATTAGCTGCTGCCGGGGTGTTGCAGGGTGGGGTACTTTCTTGGAACTAAAGCAGGGTGGGGGTCTCTGGAACTAAAGTAAAGTAGGGGAAAGTTCAGCCCTTGGGCCTGAGATGGCTGCCCAAGCTAAGATGGCTGTACTTACGCTAAGGCTAAACCTGAGGTGGGATGGCCTTAATTTTTCTCGGCCTCCACAGTAGCTATCCATTTTTATGCTAAAATATAGGTTTTGCTTTTTGAATTAATAATAAGCACCATGCTTTATATAGCTTTATATTTTTATACATGGTATTTTGATAAGGGTTTTATAAAAATAAATACAAGCACATTTTAGAATGCCAAACATTGAAATTTGGCAACCTGTCTAGTGGATATAGCTACAGACAGAAGTGTAGGATGGTATATGTTAAAAAAAAAAAAAACTATTTTCAGCAGCACTGCAATAACAAACAAACAAACAAACAAAAATGTCTGAAACTCTTCCTTCTTCTGGACAATCCCAACCTAGACTTAACTCTGATAGATTGCGTGTGTTCACCTGGTGACAGGTGTATGAGACCTAGTAGAAATTTACAATTTACTTACACTTAAATTTTTCTTTCATTTATAGAACATTCTTAACAACTAAGGGACAGATTCAATTAATTAATAAAAGGACTGATTGAATTTAGCAACATAAAAATACATAGACCTAAAGTCTTCAGCAAAAGAATCAAGACAGAACACAGTTAAATAATTTACAGATATTTAAAAAAAATTTATAATATTTTTTCTATAAATTCCAAATTATATGCAATGGATTTCTATTGTTTTCTTCTAAGGATAACATTTTCAAGGATTTATTTGATAGCCAACACTCATGCACCTTGAAGAAAAATATTACTAGGTAAAAACAGTAAAACATAAAACATAAAAGTGTTTTCCTCATATTATGTTGCTATTGATTTAATACTAACTTTTATATTTTTTAAAGTACTCTCTGCATCTAATGTAGGAATTGAACTTACAACCCTGAGATCAAAAGTCGCATGCTCTGTGGACTGAGCCAAGCAGAAGCCCCTAAAACTAACTTTGAATTTTAATCAGCTCTAGTGTTTTAATGTAAAATGTGCTTCCTACATAAATATAATGTAGAACTCCTATTTCTAGCAATGTGTCTATCAGGTGACATAATCCAGAAAATCCTTTCCAGAAAAACTGTGTCCTGAAATGCTAGATGGTACGTTCAAACATGATTTTAACTGCAGAGCTAAGGAAGTAGAAGAAACTATCATGTACCAAAAATGTGTAGGAATTAGAAACAAGAAGTGGGAAACCGAGGGTGTTGTTATTACAGCCATTCTGTGACTTCATGATTAAAAGGCTGAAACTCAGGTGCCTCCAAATTTAGGTGACATATCTTGGGGCTTGCAGAACAAGGGCTTGGAATTGGAACCCCACAAAAGTTGATGTCTTAAGCAATGGCACCCTCAGTGAAAGGACGGGTTATAGGAAGAAAAAGAAGTCAACCTTCCAGAAAAGGAGATAAAACTTTCTTTTTTTTAACCTCTAGGTAGAAAAAGTAGAATCTTAGAGATTTCCTTGCCCTATGCAAGATCTCACAACAGTCCCAATACCTGGTAGAGGTTGTAACATCCTTTGTTCTTAGAGAGTCAAACAGGCCTCTTGGAGGAGCACATTCTGGTGTGGCCAAGTAGGTTTCCCATAGATGAAACTCCAGAAAGTAAGATCACAATAAAAAAAAATTAAATGCAAAATGTGGGAAATGTTTTCAAAAATAAAAGTGAAAAACATTTTTAAAAAATACTACCTTACCTTACTGGAGTTGTGAAAAACTGAGCAAATGTTTGCTGTGACCCATAAGTCATTCCAGCATCAACTCTAAGGTTGAAAGTCCAAAGTCTCATCTGAATATCATCAAATCAGGGACACCTGGCTGGCTCAGTTGGTAGAGTTTGAAACTCTTGATCTCGGGGTTGTGAGTTCAAGCCCCACATTGGGTATGGAGCTTACTTAAAAATAAATACCATCTACATCAGATATGGGGGAGACCCCAGGTGTCCGAGGTAAATTTATTCCCCATTTGTGAACCTATGAAAACAGACAAGTTATGTGCTTCCCAATGCAGATGTGGGATAGACCTTCCCATTCCAAAACAGAGAAATAGGAAAGAAGGAAGGGACTGTGGGCTCTAAGCAAGTCCAAAATAGAGCAAGGCAAACTGGATTGTTTTAGATCTTAAGGCTTAAGAATAAACCTGTTTGGTTCAGTGTCTGTCTTACAGGCCCTCCAAGGTGATAGCAACCCCCCATGGCTCTATGTAGCCACACAGACCCTTCACTTCAACAGTGTGCCTCGCCGTGTGGGCCTTGTCCCTGAGGCACTGGGTAGAGACCTCTTGGCTCCTTGTTTCCCCAAACCGGAGAAGAAGTCCCACCCCTGGTGGGCACCAACCCTCCACACTGGACCTGTGTGGAAATAGCCTGATTATCTATGAACCAATTAGGTGTCATTCTTCTCTTTTCCCAAGGAACAGTGCATTTCACAACCAAGTAGATTTGATCCTGTCTCTTAGAATCCAAGAAGCCCAGCGGCCTGCCTTCACTTTGTATCATCTGCTCTGCACATTTAAATTAGAGGGATGGTGTCTCTGTTGGTGTAATCTCATCTCTATCTCTGGCTTCTGCTGAAAACAACATAAAAATAAGGAAGGATAGAAGTTCAGAAGAAATTTAAAACTTGAAAGTACCTATTAACACCACTTTGATTCAGGAAGTTCTTAAGATGCAAAGAAATGGAATTAGAGGGAAAAATGGAATGAAATAAAAGTGAGGAAAATGAAACTGGAGCAACAAATTACCATTATTTGTCGATGCTTCACTATAAAACCATCTATACAGAAAATGCAAAAGTTTCTAAAATAATTAAAAAGATAACTGAGCAAGGTTATTGGTTAAAAGATAAATATACTAAAAGGAATAGCAGATTAATTAGAAAAGTAAAATTTAATTTTTTAGAACAAATATAGAAATAATTTCTAAAGATTTATTTTGAGACAGAGAGAGAGAGGGTGCAAGTTGGAGGAAGGGGGAGAGGGAGAGAAAGAATCTTAAGCGGACTCCCTGCTGAGCGTGGAGCCCGATGCAGGAGCTCAATCTCATGACCCCGAGACAACAAACTGAGGTAAAATCAAGAGTTGGAGACTTAACTGACAAAGCCACCCAGGCATGCCTAAAAATTATTTATTTATTTTTATACTTGTAAATAAATAAATATTTATTTATAAATATTTTATTCATTTTTTTGACAGAAAAAGACAGTGAGAGAGAGACACAAGCAGGGGGGTAAGAGAGGGAGAAGCATGCTTCCTGCTGAGCAGGGAGTCCGATGTGGGGGTCCATCCCAAGGATTCCGGGATCATGACCTCAGCTGAAGGCAGATGCTTAATAACTTAGCCACCTAGACACCCCTAAAAATGATTTTTAAATGCCACTTACAACAGCAATAAAATGTAAAATAACTATGAATAAACATAACAAAAGGTCTGTATGCATCTTATGAAGATAAATCACACATTTTAGTAGTATCTGGGGGTCTCTGTTGACTGAACTTCTGATTCCTTGTTTCTACTCAGGTCATGACCTCAGGATGCTGGAATAGAGCCCAACATCAGGCTCCACCCTCAGTGGATAGTCTGCTTGAGGATTCTCTCTCTCCCTCTCCCTCTGCCCTTAACCCCTGCCCCCGCTGCTGTACAAACTTTCTCTCTCTCCATGAAAAAAATAAATCTTTCAAAAAATAAAAAATAAAAGTAGTAACTTGAAAGGTTGCCATATGCACAGATTGGAATACTAACATCTGTTATGAGCCAAGCACAAATCAATTCATAATTATAGACAAACTTCTGAAAAAATCAGGATATGGATAATATTTTTGTGGCCTTTAGATAGGAATATTTTTTAAGAAGACACAGGCAAAACATGAACAATACAATAAAATTAAAAACATCTTTGCCTAAAAAGACGTCTTCAAAAATATAAAAATGTAGCCTGCTTGTAAGAGCGCCTGACTCTGAGATCCCAAACAGACCATGTGTGGCCACCCTCTACTGACAAAATCCAAAGGCAAAGAAACGAGCAGTGGTGAAACAAGAAAGGAATTTATCTCGGTAGGTCCAACATCAACAAACAACACCGGGAAGATGGCCCAAGTGTGGAAAATATTTGCAGGTTTATATAAGGAAAATATGGAGCAAAAGTGGGTGGGTCCACGCAGGTCAGCGGAGAAGGTTAAATGGATCACTGTCTTGGAGTCAATCGCAGATGGAATCTTGCTGGCTCTGGGCAGTCCCTGCAGCCATCCAGAGATGCCAGGCGGGGAATGTGTGCCCTCAGGGTCTTCTACCTGAGCTGAGGCACAGCTGGAAAGGAGAACCCAACTAGGAAGTTCAAGGTCAAAATGGAGGCAGCCAACGTCCTCTTTCAAAAAGGGAACTTTCAGACTAAGATATCTGTAATGTGTACTTCCACAAGTAATTTATTTCTCAAAATAATAAATAACTCCTAAAAATAGAACAATAAACAATCCAATAGAAAAAAAAAAAAAAACAGACAAAATATTCATCAGTCAATTCACAGAGAGGAAATCCAAATGGCTGAGAAACATTTGAAAAGTTGTTCCACCCCTCAGGAACCAAAGTCAGGTCCAAACTAGAAAAATGTAATAATTTAATGCTAAAGAGATGGCCAAAGATTCCATGTGTTAGTGAGGATATAGGCAATCAGATCTCTATGTCAGCTGTTGGGAGTATTAGTGGATAACTGATCTTTGAGAGCCAGCTTGACAATATCCAGAAATTTTAAAATGCTCATACACAATAACCTCTGGACATTGGTATGTCCTAAAGAATGTCTCAGTCATTAGTGGCATGTATACAAATGCTCATAACAGTTTCTCGTCTTTGGAAAATATCAGAAACAATATTAGTGCTCATCAGCAGGCGAATGGATAATAAAATGTGTTATATTCTTGCAAAATAATAACATATGCTGAAAGTTAATATATTGAAGCCACATGTACTCACCTTAATAAACATCATTTAAGAGGATAAATGGCAGAATATAGAAAAAAATTATAAAGCTTTAACATATGCAAAAAAATAAACATCTATGAAAAACTGACACCAAAGGTAGGATCTGGTTATGTGTAAGGAGAGAAAAGAGCTTCCACTGTCCCTTAATGTTTAATTCTCAAGTTGGGCCTGAATTATTTCAAATTGTAACTCAACAAAAATAAAGATAATACAACCTACATAAAATTAAAATTTAATAGATGATTGCTCATCTTTCTAAATATATAGAATATAGGCAAGAATTTGAAGTTATTTGAAATAGGTAACCTTAAGTTGTAACTTTATCTTCAGATATAAAAATATTGTAGAAGTCACTAGAATTTTAATCATTATTATTATTTTCTTCCAACAGAAGTCATGATCTTTTCTGCATGGATATTCAGGCATCAAAACAGTAAAATGACTTCACTGTGAACAATATTGAACATGATTGAAATCAGGCTCTACTCTAGCTTCCTGGAAAGTAAATAAAATGCCCTATGATTTTGATAATTGCAAAATGAGAATTATACATTCCTGGAAATGAATAAATGATTACAAATTAAAGCCATTTTTGTATGCAAAATAATATAATTGGGTGTAATTTTTATAAATTTAAATTAACATCTATGAATTATGTAAATACTGGTTATTTACATGCTCAGTTTGAAATTTAAAGTAATATGTGAGAGAAAAACCTTTAAGATATTAATTAAATGACATAATATGCACTTGAAAGTCCATTTATAGTTTTTCAGTTAAACATGGTAAGTAGAAAGCTATTGCTTTAAAATCAATAAAACAGAGCATCTGTGTGGCTCAGTTGGTTAAGCATCTGCCTTCAGCTCAAGTTGTGGTCCTAGGGTCGTGGGATCAAGTCCCCTGCCAGGCTCCCTGCTCAGCAGAGGTCTGCTTTTCCCTCACCCCCTACCCCTCCCCCTGTTAATGCTCTCTCATGCTCTCTCCTCTCCCTCTGCTTGTGTGCTATCTCTCTCTCTAATAAAAAGTTAGAAGCAGAACTCAAGTAAACCTGAGAAAATGTGAGGAATGAATTAGTAAAGATTAAAGCAGAAAGTGGCAAAAAAATAAAAAATTTTTAGTAAGATCAATACAAAATTCCCATGGTTACTTCTTTGAAATCAAACAATAGAAGAGAACAGATGAGATAACCAATCAAAAATTTTTCCAGAAGAAAAGCAAATATAAATTCACATATTATAGTCAGATTCATGTATAAATATGTATTCAAGAAACAAAATCAGGAAGCTACATTCAACAATGCACTTTTTACCTTTAAAAATGATCTGAACAAGTTAAGTTTATCCCAGGAAGGCAGAGGTAGCTAAACATTTAGCAATCTTATTAACACAGTTAATCATAGTAACACATTAAATAGAAAAAAACTCATGAAAATAATCATAACAAAACCCCCATAAAAGGTGGGGAAATTACTCAGAAAGACAACACACATTTATGAGCAGTTGCAAACTACTAAGAAACCAGGGCACTTCCTTATGACAATAAGTATATTCATTAAAATCCATAGCCAAAACCGTGTTTAATGGGAAAATGTTGGAAGTATTTATTTTGAAGTCAGAAACCAAACAATGGTGACCACTCTGGCCAACAGTATAAACATGAGAAGAAATAACGATTATCTTGTACAATAACATTTTAAAATTGACAAAATATTGGGAGACTGGAAAGAAAAAAATAAAACCATCATCATCAAGAGAAAATATGTTTATTCAGGAAAGTACTAGAGGCAAACTGATTCAATCCTATGTTTCAAAGGGGCTGCAGCTTATAAGATCACTATGTAACAATAGGCAGTGTTGGATGAATCAACTGTAACAATTTGAAAATTTGTTTAATAAAATAAAAATCTCATCCGTAGAACAACATAAAGTAGAAGATACCTAAGTGTAAACCTTAGCAAATGATGAACAAAACTCCCACAGAAGAAATTATGAAGTCCAAATGTAATTTGATGAATTCGACATCAAAATTTGTACTATCCTGGGATCCTAGAATTAGAAAATGTCTTTTAAAAAATCAAGCTGTGGGTGCCTGGGTGGCTCAGTAGGTTAAGCCTCTGCCTTCGGCTCAGGTCATGATCTCAGGGTCCTGGGATCGAGCCCCGCATTGGGCTCCCTGCTCGGCGGGGATCCTGCTTCCCTCTCTCTCTCTCTGCCTGCCTCTCTGCCTATTTGTGATCTCTGTCTGTCAAATAAATAAATAAAATCTTAAAAAAAAATCAAGCTGCATGCCTTGAGCAAGTCTATAATGTAGGTTTTTGAGGCTGGTATCAAAACATTTTAATTGTGTTTGCTCTGAGAAAATCAACTATGTGCTAAGATTGAAAAAAGTAGTACTCCAAAGGTAACAGTTTAGATATTGTCTAATTACAGTGAATATACAAATGTAAATAAGAAGTATGTTAGTTCATTTATAAGCGGTATGGCTAAAGGATCTTAAGAGCAGCCCAGGGGCGCCTGGGGGGCTCAGTTGTCTAAGTGTCTGACTTCTGCTCAGGTCATGATCTTGGGTCCTGGGATGGAGCCCCAAGTCAGGCTCCTGCTCAGCGGGGATTCTGATTCTCCCTCTCCTTCTGTCCTTCCCCCATCCCTGCTGTCGCTCTTTCACACGCATGCTCTCTGTCAAATAAATGAATAAAATCTTAAAACAAAAAACAAAAAAACAGCCCAAAGACTGCAATACATTTCCTGCTGACAGGCAAGCCCACAGGCGCTAATTTCAGTTGTCTTTCAGACTCCATTTCAGCAAATTCCTAGATCAGACTGACATCTCTCATGATGCTCGGTTTATCTCTAGCATACAAGTAGTGTGTCCACAATTCTTAACTCCTTGTTTTAATGTTGTTGTTTTTTTCTGTGTGTGTGTGTGTGTGTGTGTGTGTGTGTTTTAATGAAATTCCAAAACCATAGATTTTCCCACGTTATGCCTGCTGTGGCTTGGCTACTGCTCTGCAGGGGCTTCTCAGCCTTCTCTCCAAAAAAAAAAAAAAAAAAAAAAAAGAAAAGAAACAAACAAACAAAACACTCCCTCCAAATTGAATTCCACACTTAATGACCAAAACTTCACCGGTCCAAAGTACTTAGGTGTTAGCTACGATTTTCACAGAAAATATATAGAGTGGCTCTTATGCATTGGTTTAAAGGACGTGGTCCAAAGGGAGCCAGTTTGGAGGGGACAAGACTTCGGATGGGTCATTTCACTCCAGGGAGCCAGTTTGGAGGGGACAAGACTTCGGATGGGTCATTTCACTCCAGGGAGCCAGTTTGGAGGGGACAAGACTTCGGATGGGTCATTTCACTCCAGGTCAACAAATTTTTGTGGAGTGCTTCCTGAAGGAACCCAGTGAGAAATTCTTCACCTCTGCTGAGTATCATTTTAAACTACATTATCTTAGAATCACCGTTGATTTTTGCTCATTTAATTATTTGTTTAAATCTTTATGTGTTCACATTTCATTGAAACCAAAGTATGCTTATTTGTAAAATGACATTTTGCTACAGAAAGAACCTGTGCGTACAGAACTGTGACTTTTTCTTGAGTAGGCTTTATGCCCGACATGGGGCTTGAATTCATGACCCTGAGATTAAAAGTCATGTGCTCTATCAACTGAGCCAACCAGGTACCCTAGAACTGTGATATTCTTAAATCAGAAGTCAACTTGGACTAAAATCATGCATTCTGGAATTCAAATATCTAAAGTAAAGTCAATTCCAATATTGCCATTCATATTTCCCCCCTCTGGATGATTAAGATAGAACTCTGGGTTCAGCTAATGGAAGTTTTGGGGGTGATTGAAGGACAGATAAAAATCCCATGAGGCTCCTTCACCAACAGGACTTGCTGAAGTCTGCAAACCATTCCACTAAGAGATCCTTCTTGAGAAAATTGCTCCTCATTCGCTATTCCTGCTATCCCTTTTACAATTTTTCATCCAAATAAAGGGAAAAAATCTCCTATTTGACTGGCTAATCCCAAACAATAAGGAACAATAGCAACTGAAATAAATGTACTATAAAGAAAAAAACAACAAATATGTATGTGGTCTTAGACCACTGACATCTCCAGTTTTCAACAGTCCATTAAATGTGGTTTTTTTTTAAAGATTTTATTTATTTATTTATTTGTCAGAGAGAGAGAGCTCGCGCATGAGCACAGGCAGGCAGAGGCAGAGGGAGAAGCAGGCTCCCTGCCAAGCAAGGAGCCCGATGTGGGACTCGATCCCAGGACACTGGGATCATGACCTGAGCCAAAGGCAGCCGCTTAACAGACTGAGCCATCCAGGTGTCCCAGTCCATTAAATGTTTTGATGAAAATCAGGAAACTTTTCATTGGATATGGGGTTTCTACAGTTTTATATACTTGCAATTCTATCAAAAACAAAACTCATGATTTTAGACTAAAATTTAATATAAATTAGAAAACAAAGTTTGTATGGATATACATTTATTTATATATATGAACACTAATGCAGCTCTTCACACCAAGGGATCATGAACATTTAATGCGTGGTAAGCAGGGGATTTTCAAATTATTTAAAACCAATTTTGCACATCTTTGAAAAGAATAGTCTTTATAGTGCATTTCTTATTTTTTGTAGAAGAGAACAAATTCACTCTTCACCATTATGGCATCTAAATTTTTGAACAAAGAAGTCTCTCAAACACTAACTCTTTTAAAAAATGTTCAGAATGGCAAATACTCAAAATACTCCAAAAAGAGTTAGGATAATTGACTTCTGTATTTGCATAAATGACTATTTAAGATTCCTTTGACATCTTCCCCTGGTAATGCTTTAATGTGTTTCTTCCCTAAATAATAAATTGATGTTGACTTGTATAAGAGTTCCTTAGTTTCAAATGCTCTTGCTCACAATTTACAAAAGATATAATGGTTTACTAATTTTCTTTTTGTGTTCAGTTTTCCTAATCATATAAATATTATTTTTTAATGGAAGTATAATTGACATATAACATTGTATTAGTTTCAGGTGTATGACATGTTTCAATATTTGTATATATTGTGGAATGATCACCACAATAAATCTAGTTAACATCAATCACCATATATAGCTACAAAATATTTTTCTTATGATGACAACTTTTAAGATTTGCTCTCTTAGCAACATTCAAATACACAATACAGTATTACTAACTATAGTCATCATTGTGTACATTACTTTCCCATGACTTATTTGTTTTATAATTGGAAGTTTGTACATTTTGACACCCTTGGCCCATTTCACCATCACCCACTCCCACCTCTGACAGCCACTAGTTTGTTCTCTCTATCAAGGAGCTTGGGGTTTTGTTTGTTTATTTGGGGACTTTAGCTCTTGTTGTATAGGTTCCACATATAAGTGAGATCATATGGTATTTGTCTGTCTCTGTGTGACTTACTTTGCTCAGCACAGTGCATTGAAGGTCTCCATGTCATTACAAATGGCAAGATTTCATTTGTTTTTATAGCCAAAAATATCCCATTATATACATATGTACTGCATCCTTATCCATTCGTCTATCAGTGGACAGTCAGATGGCTTCATATCTTGGCTATTATAAATAATGCCGCAATGAACATAGGGGAGCATATATGTTTTGAATTGATGTTTTTGTTTCCTTTGGATAATATCCAGCAGTGGAATTTGTAGATCATAAGTTAGTTCTATTTTTATTTTTTTAAGATTTTTATCTGTTTGTCTGTTTGTTTGTTTGTTTGTTTGTTTAGAGAGTACAAGCAGAGGGAGGGGCAGGGGCAGAGGCAGAGAGAGAAAAATCTCAAGCAGACTCATGCTGAGGGCAGAGCCCAGTGTGGGACTTGATCTCATGACCCTGAGATCATGATCTGAGCCAAAACCACGAGTCAGACACTTAACTGAATGAGCCACCCCGGTGAACCCTATTTTTAATTTTTTGAGAAATCATATGGTTTTCCATAGTGGCTGCACCAATTTCCCACCAACAGTGCACAAGTGTTTCCTTTGCTCCACATCCCGCTAGCACTTTTTTCTTATTTTAATGACAGCCATTCTGACAGGTGTGAGGTGGGATCTCACTGCACTTTTGATTTCTCTTCCCTGATGATCACTGATATTGAGCATCTTTTCATGATACCTGTCAGCCATCTATAGGTCTGCTTTGGAAAAGTGTCTACTCAGATCCTGAATATTATTTTTGAGGCTGTGAAAAGTAAAACTTCTTCTTAGGTAATTTATTATTTCTTCATAGATAACCCATAACAATAATGAGAGCTAAGTGCACATAAATCATGCATACTTAACACATAGATTTGGCCATACTTACATTTACTTTATTGGTTTTGTAGTCCTCTGATGTGATTTTTAATTTAGAGAGAATTTTGGTTTTCTCAAGAAAAGAAAGAAATGAGCAATATTCTCTTGCGATCATCTGATACCTATGATCAATTATATTTTATCCGGTATATGTGACCTTTTTAATACAGCAGCAGGAAAATATTGTAAGGTATTTTCATAAATCTTAAAAATCAGAACATTTGTGTGCCAGAAATAGTGACACCGCCCTCCAATGTAGCACAAGCCAGTGGAGGTGCCTGAGGTTTGGAACCATCACAATGATACAAAACTCATTCAAAGGGCAGCATATAAGTATCTGAAATATTAATTGAAAACTATTACAATCAAATTGAAGCTATATTAAAAAGCGATGGACTACTATATCTCTAGGTGTTTCTGAAGCAAATGAATCTTGTGAAAATTCAGGAGAGAATCTTCACAGAATCTTCACATGAAGAATGTGAAAAAAAGTTTCGTTCACGTTATCTTAAAAAATGGTGCTTTATCTCAGTACTCTTGTATTTGAAGGACCCTTATGAATCCTCTCATGTCTGTGCAGAATTATAGTAATATAAACCTGGGATTTAAAAAAAAATAAAATGCTAAAGCCATAATATTATTAACAAAGACATTAACAATTCTAATTTTAAAACATGATAGTCTGGGGGCACCTGGATGGCTCAGTGAGTTAAGCCTCTGCCTTCAGCTCAGGTCATGATCTCAGGGTCCTGAGATCGAGCCCTGCATCGGGCTCTCTACTCAGCAGGGAGCCTGTTTCCCCTCTCTCTTTGCCTGCCTCTCTGCCTACTTGTGATCTCTCCCTCTGTCAAATAGATAAATAACTCTTAAAAAAAAAATGATAGTCTGTAACTTGGTCAAACTAAAATGGTCTAATAAAACCTGAGGCCAGGCATTCTTATTTTAATGACAGCGGTTTTTGCATAACAACAGTATGGAGACCAGCATAAGAGTAAATATATAAATAATCCCGATGGATAAGCTGAGATGGTGTATGTTCCACCATCTCCTAACAGGAGACTGGTGGTCAGTTTCCTAAGACCGCACCCCGGATTCACATCTGTACTGTCCAGTTGTTTGGGTTTCACAATCTTTATGTAACTGGCCAGCAACTAAGAAAATCAATTCAAAACAGAAATCAATTTTTTGAAAAACGGAAAGGACTGTTTCCAAAACATATGCTGCTTCAGTGATTGTGAGTTAATTGATCTTTTTATCCATTGTGAAAAAACAGACTAACTCCATGCTTTTCTCTAAGGATGCTATGAGAAGTATTCTTCTCTCTTTGTAAGTTCATATTTTAAGCCAATTTTCTGGGGAAAAAAAAATTAAGTATGAAACCTCCATCAATTCAATTATATAGTCAATTTTCTCCATAGTATCATTCAAATCTAAACCTTAGAAATATTCTTCTCACAAGGTATTTTTAAGGCAAAATTTCAAAGAAAAAATTGGGAGAGAAAAAACTAACCACAAGAGCATAAAACTTAGATTTTTAGATTTTTAGTGTTTTCCCTCATGCTTCTTTTGTGGGAAGGAATGAAATAGAGGTGGTAGAGTGTTGTTTTTCTATTGAGAGTTATATATTTGTTTCCTTCTTTTGAGCAGTTGCAATAGAAGGAAAGCTATCAAAAAAAAAAAAAAAAAAAAAACCTCTTTGTGCAGGGTTTCATGGGAGAGAATTTAATCTGAGTACCAGATAGCATCAGGCTTGCAAGTGTCTGACATCTCTACCCCAGGCTCTTTGTAAGTAATCTTCCCTTTCCGTTTCAACGAAATTTAGCACACAGCCTTACACACCCCTTATTATGAAAGGGGGGAGGTGTAAGTGAAAAGTATTTCCCACCTAATTAGATACCAAAGGTGAAATCACCAAAATAAAACGAATCCTGACTTCCATGCAGAAAAAAAATGATGTATTTTACAGGTAAATTTTGTGATATTTGGACTCCCATTCTTCATAAATGTTAACACTGTACGTACAAATCATGAATTGGGATTGTTTACTTTTCTGTGAATTATCTAAGTCCTGTGAATTTTCCCATATAAAAATGTGTGAAAATAGCAGTATTGGAATTTTATCTTTAATAATATTTGCGGGAAAAAATATTTAAATACCCTGATCACTTTTTTTTTATTTTATTTTTTTAGATTTTGTTTATTTATTTGACAGACAGAGGTCACAAGTAGGCAGAGAGAGAGAGGGAGGAAGCAGGCTCCCCGCTGAGCAGAGAGCCAGATGTGGGGCTCCATCCCAGGACCCTGGGATCATGACCCGAGCCAAAGGCAGAGGCTTAACCCACTGAGCCACCCAGGTGCCCCAATACCCTGATCTCTTAAGAGGGAGGAAATAACACAATGGAAATGGATTCAGAGCCATATATAAAATGCATGAATGGCTTTCAGAAATGACTCTAACTAAATATTTCTGACATTTTAAATGGGGCCCTTAGAAAATGTTCTTTGCCCGCAAAGACAAGAATTTCTCTGATATTTGTTTTAAAACACTTTTTACTGGTTTATTTCAACAGCAGGTTAAAGTTTTCTAAGAAACGTCTTTTCAGCTAATGATGTAACCTAGTTAATTATTTGTTATCAGCTTTGAGTGTTTATTAAGACACCTACTAAAAGGGTTTCTGAACCCAATTTCAACACAAGTGTGGAGGAGACTTCCCCACACCAACAAGCAGTTCATGGACACTAGCTTGGTGTCCTATGATTTAAGTCAATTCTGACCCTTTCTACCCAGAGATGGCATCCAACCCCACAGGTGAAGGGCTCATTCCTGCAAGACTGTCCCCTCCTGCCACTTTGGATTCCCAGCCCCCAAAAAGACAGAATGGCTATGGATTGGAGATACCCAAGAGATCCTCCTCGAGGTCAATTAATTTGCTAGAGTGACTCACAGAACTCAGAGAAAGATTCTACTTACTAGATTACTGGTTTATTATAAAAGGCTAGAACTCAGGAGCAGCCAGCTGAAAGAGGTGCACAGGGCAAGGTCTGGGGAAAGGACATGCAGCTCCTATGGCCTTTCTGAACATGCCACTCCCCCCGGAACTCCACATGTTCACCAACTCGTCCTTTTTTATGGAGGTTTCCTTACATAGATATGATTGATTCCATTGATTGACTAACTGGAGGTGACTGATTCAATGTCCAGCCCCTTTCCCCTCCCCGGATGTCAGGGGGTTGGGATTGAAGGTTCCAACCAGTAACCACTTGGTTGGTTCTCTAGGTAACCAGCCCCCATCCTTAGGGGAAGAAGTCACCTCATTAACATATCAAAAGGCAGGCACACTTACCTGCTCTCAACCTTTAGGACAGTCCAAGGGTTTTGGGAGATCTCCTCTTCCAAAGAGATTCCACGGTTTTGGGAACTGTGAGCCAGGGACTGTGGACAAAGACCAAATACATATTCCTGATAAATCACAATATCCAATGGACACATATTCACACATAAACACCATAGATGTTCCCTCAAAATAATCTGAAACCATCATTTTATTGGTAGGAAAACTGAAGCATAAGAAACATTAAACGACTTGAACTTGCATCTGGATAGCTACTAAGAGATTGAGACACACTAAAGTGCTAGTACAACGTTTGCTTCATTGTTCCATGATAAAATATGTCCTACCAATGCAGTCCTTGCTATTTTGGTTAAGCATCAATTGATAAGTGTCGGTGAGAATAATCACAATAATTTTTTATGCTGTTTACCTTTCGTAAGGTAAACTATATCTCAAACATCCTTGAAATGATAATGTAGATTGTCTAATGTCAGAGATGGGAAAAAAATTGCAGGAAAAGGAAAGCAAATAACTAAGTATTCAAGTAAGAATTACAACTTAAATCTCTTAAAGAGAAATTTTATTCTGAGCTTCCTATAAAATAGTGTCAATGTCTATAAAATTATTTTTTTAATATCGCCACTGTGTAAGAAACTCATTTGCCAGATTCACTTTCCTTGGATTGTACCATTGTCTTTTATTATGGCTTCATACAATAATAAATGCAAGGACCATTAAAATAAACATTGCTTCTGTCTCATTAATTTGTTTGATAACTCCTTTTATGCATATCAGACAATGTGACCTTTCTTTAAAATGAAATTTTAAGTGCACAGACCATACCGACCCCTTTCACAAATACTGGCATGACATTAATGGAATTAATAGGATTGTTCCATGGTATTATTATCATTGTTCCAAAGTATTCATACAGTAGCACATTAAGACAAGAGGTTACAGAGATCTAAAAATAATAGTCAGCAATCAGTACAAAACCATATTTAGATTCCCAGGTGTAATGCTGCAATATCTTCTGAATCTAATTCCTGAAGGGATAAGACACATTTACAGCAATTAAACAACACTCCCTTTTACCTCATGAAAGGGTGAAAATCTATTTTTGCAATCAGCTGCAATTATTGGTCCATTACCCTATTTTCCCTCTGAGGATTGTTCATGATCTTGGACCTTTAAACACATGAGCTCCCCAACACTTCAGCCTTAGGGGAATAGCCATCCCAGGGTAAAGACAGCTCAGTAATGGCCAGTCGTGAAATAAAGATGGCGCTCTCAAGATAGGTTGTCTAGGAATATTCAAGCAAATATGTAAAATTAATAAAACCATTCCAAAAATGCACACCACAAGATAAATGACCAAACGTGGACTGATGATATCACTAGAAGTGGTATTCTGGAAAGTCGTGAGAGAAACGGTAAAAATTAAGATTTGATAATCCACACATAGACAATATAGGGAAGTGCCTCTTATGTGCACAGCACTCTTTTGGACAGGGGCTGCAGTAGCCTCAAAGTTAAAAGCAGAACTCTACCTGCCAAGAGATTTAGTGAGGAGGTCCGACAGGTAATGACTTCGAGGTGAGATGTGATTAACGTCCTATAAGTGGGGCAAACCATGCTGGACATTTATAGCCACTTAAATCACTCCTGGCTGGAGTAGCCAGGGAACATTTAATAAAAAAAGGAACATTTCATCTGACTTTTATCCTTTCTGGGGGAATCTCAAAGATATCTGGACAAGTAAAATTTATGCCAATGCATTTTCTGATCCAGGGCAGGGTGGAAAGGCATCCCTAAGACTTGTACACCTCTCTGTTCCAGGCTATTATGAAAAAGTATTGAGACGTCAATCTTAAGAAGGTTGCATAGCTACAATTCTCAAGCCAATAGGTGTCTGGTGGTAAATAACATGGTATCCTTTGGTGGACAGAGGCCAAAAGATTGTTCTGTCCTCCTGATATGCTCTATGACTTGACCCACCTTGGGACAAAGGTGAGAATGATTGCTTAGAACCATTTCTTACCTCTAGAAAAAGTGACTACATTTTCATAAAATAAATTGAGCCATCTGGGTGAATGCTGTCTGGGTTCATGTGAGTCATAGCTATTTCCACATTTCCTGAAATGTAATCCCACTGGTTAAAAATTCCCAAGATGGAAAAACAATCCCAGATATCACAGCTATACATTTTGTTTTTACCCAAGAGCTTCCTCTCCAGATATTGATCCAAGTGGCTTCTCATGTCTCCCTTGAGCCAGCCGCGTTCAAAATCCTTACAGGGCACAGTAACAGTGGTTTATAGCACACATGAAAAAAGCAAGCATTCTTAGGAAAGCTAAAAATTCTCTTATTTTCATGGTAATATCCAGCTTTCCCATTTGTTTTACCAAGGAATATTCTGGTGACTCAAAGTTTAGTTAAAGAATCCTTTGCAACGTTACTAAAATAAAGACGAAAGAAGATGGGGCCAATCTTGTTATGTATTTTGTTTATACCAAAGTAAAATACAGATCTCCTCAGCAAGACCTTAAAGCTTTAACTTAGAAGCTTTTCCTTACAATACTCTCCACAATAAATAAGTTTTTACTTCCTTCCTGAACTTAGGTCAGGAAGAAACATATCTTAGATCCTGCTTTAGTCTGTTTCCATCACTGCGGAGTTCAAGTTATTTTTACAACTTTAATTACTGATGTTTCTCACATGAAGTACAAAATATTTTGATTTACATTACATATTTGAATTATTACATCACTTAATTCAGATGTTATTCTCCACAGTTTATTGTGGGTTTTTTTTTTCTATACCCATTTTCAGTACTTTCGAAGGAAACAATGCAAGGGGAGAGAAGTAAGGGACTTATTCAATGATAATCAAGATTTTTCATTACCTTTCCATTTACCTTACCTAACATAATCATTATAACTGAACATCAAAAATTTCCTGATTTTTCTTCCTCTCACTAACACTGTGTTTTCCCTTTTTCCTGTGCAGAAATTCCAATCATTCATTCAAGATTCACCTCAAATTCAAACTCTGTTCAGTATCTTTATAGAAATTAACTACTATGATATCAGAGCATATAATTTTGCCACAATCATAACATTTATCAAAGTTTAATTTGCCACTATCACTGAATTTTTTATTATTTCTACATATCTGCTGCTTATTGACACAATTATTCAATTTGTATTGTTTAACAAGTACTATTCATTTTCCCAGATTCTGTAAAGAAGAAAAGATGAGACAGAAATGGATATGGTGCTCATAAATCTTTCTCTTCAACGAGAAAAATTGGACATGTACATCGGTATCTTTCATACAGAGCTGAGCATTTAAATTAAAACAAGGAAGACCCAGGTTAAGAGTTATAGGAGCTTATAAAAAGGAAAAAAGAAGTATTAGGTGATGATGAAGAGTACAGGGCACCACAGAGCTAGGAAGTTTGGGGTTTACTCTGAATAATAAAAGAAATAAGTGAAAGTTTTCATTAGAAGAGTTAAATGATCAGATCTAGCACTAAGGAAAATTTACCTGCTGGTAATGGTTACATTCAATCAGACAGAATGGCTGGAAAGTGGGAGAGCGCTCTCCTACCTGAAATTGAGTGAGAACTTAAATTAAAGAAGTGTCAGAGAAAGTAAAGAAGAAAAACAGATTTAAGATAATTTTAAAGGTAGGCCTAGTTGCACCTAAGCACTGACTGATGGGGAGTAGAGGAGGTAGGGGTAGGAATCCATGGTGCCGCCACGTCTTGGGAACTGAAAGACTGAAAGATTTGGAAAAGGGATCAGACATACAAGAAGATAAATGTGGAAAAGATGGCAATTTCAGGTGGAACAACCAAGAATGAAGATCAGTAAGACATGCATCTAAATTTTAGGAGTGTGAATACATTTCCATCACAATAGATGATCATGAATTAAATTTTACATAGAGAGATGTGAAACCATGCTATGAGGAGACTTTGAATGAGACATATGGAACAAAAGACAAAGTAGACCAAAGATACCCTTCCTATCAAGAAGAATTACTACAAGGGAATTTATAGCAAGTTATGATTACTCTGTAACTGTACGGGTTATGGTTCATCCAGGCTGAACTCCTGGATATCAGGGATGCATAATATTGACTTTTTGAGAGAACTTCATAGGCCAGACTTTCCAAACATATTTAAGATATTTGATTATTCCTCAATGTGTGCCAAGAATTTTTTGTATGTAGTTACAGGGCAAATTAAGAGGAGTCGACGCATGCCTCAAAATTTCTGCTCCAGTATTTGCTTATTACTTTGCAAAAAATGTATTTCTTAGCAACATAATATCTTTATGATAACATTTCTCAATACGATGATTGAGAGGCTAAATTATACAAATTGACAGTGGCCAGACCATGTATGACAATAGAACTCTGTGTCACAGACTCTACAGAAATCAGCTCAGAAAGCCAAACACAAATGCCTGCAACATTCGACCCAGAAAGAGCAGACCCTGGTCACTGACTACCAGCTTTCTTATTCTTGTGACTACTTCCAACTTGCGACCAACCAGAGAAAACAAATATGTTACCCAGCTGATCATAGGCGATGCCCCACTTCTGGTCAACCTGCCTCCATTTCCCCATGCCAGCCATCCCTGATTAGAGCATACCTGATGTCTTCCTTTTCTCATTATAAATCTTTCCCATTCCCCTGCTTGCCCTTGAGTTTCTGCCAAATCCAAGTGATGGGGGCTCTTTGCTCCAGCAAGCTCTGAATAAATAACTTGTTTCTGTTTTTGTTTTGTTTTGTTTTGTTTTTGTCTACTTTTTTTTTCATTTGGGTGGACTTTGTTTATTTCTGGGCTTTCCTGGAGAAATGATCTGCACTGCTTATCCTTGGCCCCCAGCCTTCAAAAAGGGGTAGGACCCATAGAATCTTTTGGTGTCTTGCTGTTCATGGCTTGCCAAGTCTGCACCAACGTGGTAAGTCAGCACCAGGTCTGCAATCTGCTCTCTTTGTGTTGAGCTCTTCAACTATTCCCAAGATACTTGCAATATTATAACAGAAGAGACTGGAATAAAGATTGTCTTACCAGTTAAAAAAAAAAAAGAAAGAGTGAAAATATTGATTTGTTCGATCAGAAGCATCAACAATATTGTCATCCCTCACTTCCTAGTGATATCCAACCCAAATATCACCAATTCCTTTCGAGCCACTTATTTCATTTCATTTTTCAAGATGCCTTTGTATCAGTACTATGGACCTTCTGGGTTTCACTGGGTAAAGATAACAATATACCCAGGTAATTACATTCCATAGGTTCTCTAAAGGCCCCTCTTATTTTTCCCAGGTCCACAATCAAGACATAAGAGATCTAAATTTCCTGTGTGATTTGGTTCTGGTACAATATGTAGACGGTCTCCCACTATGCTGAAAGAAGAAAGAAGCCTATAAAAAGGATGCCTGTTTACTTGGTCTCAGCCTTAGATGAAAAAGAAATAATGTTTCAAAAAATTTTACCAATTTTACAGTCCATTATTTAGGTGATGACCTATCTTTGGAGAGAAAAAAAATCCATTCAGTTTTGATAGAATAAAGACTATTCAGATGTGAGAGCGATCTGGCTGCAACATCTGTCACACCACTGACCACCAAGCGTTGATTCAGCTGATCTGGCTGGCTAGGCCATTGTCACCTTCCTCCTTCACGGCTCCATGTGCGTCCCTCCCGAAGCTGCGCTCGGTCTAAGAAGATGACCTTCCCCAATAGAGGAGAGGACCGGAGAGGACCATTATTCCATCAAGGGTATACGAGTAGCTGCACTCCCCTGCTAAAACCTTCAAACAAGCTCTCAAGACCATTTATATGAGAACATAGGGGAGTCAAACTTCCAAGACTCCAGACACACACAAATGAGGGGCTGCACGTGGCAGTCTGCCTCTCTTAAAAAAAAAAAAAAAAAGGAATAGAGACCATTAACACTTCTTCAGCTCTTACAAAAGGACAAGTGGGAGGATTTCTAGGCTTATCTGGATATTGCAGATGTTGCAGGCCAATGATTTTCTGAGGCTGCAATACGTCCCTATGAGTTGACTAAGTCCCCAGTAAGAGAACCTCTGCTTCGGGATAAAAACATGGACAGGTCTTCTGGAACCCGAAGAAGTTTCTTCAAAGGTTTCCTAACTACAAAACACTTTTTGTGTCTATTTGTGCATGACTGATTTGGACAAGCTTTTTTTGCCCTTTTGGTGGTTTATGGGAACCATCAAAAACTCAACAGTTACTACAGCCTTACCTTTAACTCACTTGTGAAGGCTTATCCTTCTCATCTTTGGGAAACAGCTGCAGATGAAAAACTGGCTTGTAACTTTCTGGAACTAGTTGTAGGCTCCACACTTGATCCCATGGTTGTCAGACAACTGACTGAGCTAGCTAAGTAGCTCTGTAAGATGGTGTTACTTTCTCCCTCCCACATGGCTATTCACCTGGACGATACCTGAATCAGGTCCCTGCCTGAAGAAGATGAACCTGAGGGTTTTTTTCATCAGTTAGGGAACTTTTGGTACCTCAATCAGGTGAGAATTAGAGATTCTCATTGGGAAACCTGACCTAATAGTATTTGTTGATGGATCATACCTCAAAATTGAAACTGAAGGTAAGATATGCTATCTCTAACTTACATTGTCCTTTAGAATATAGACCTCTACCTGAGGTAAAAGCAGCCCAGATGGAAGAACTTATTGCACTCGCTAGAGCTTCTCAACCAGCCAGTCTGAAGAGTCCATATACGTACCGACAGCAAGTATGCTTCTGGAAACAACAGGGTTTCTCCTTAGCTGGAGATCTCTTCAAAAGCAAAAATGGTCTGCAATTTAAGGAACATTCATGCACTCCTACTTCTAGAGAGCTGACTATTAGAAAGCTACAGACCCATGTAAATGATAATATGGAATTTTTAAAAGAAATTCTTTTAAAAGAAATTTTCTAGCAGATCACTACATCAAATAGGAGTCTTAATCAAGGTTCTTCTTCTCCTTCTTCTTCTTCTTTTTTTTAAGAAAGAGTGAGAGAGAGAGAGAGCATGAGCAGAGGGAGAAGGAGTAGCAGACTCCCCACTGAGCATGGAGCCTGATTCGGAACTCCATTCCAAGACCCGGGTATCATGATCTGAACTGAAGGCAGAAGATTAACCAATTGAGCCCCTCAGGTTCTCCTAGCCAAGTTTATTCTATATAAAACCTCGAAGGAAAATCGCTGGAGGGATTCAAAGAGTTCATTACAAAATGCAATGCTTAGTCTTTGACTTTGAAAAAGAAGAATTGAAATAATCTGGTTGCACCCTGCTCAGATAGTTTCTGGCTCTGCCAAGGTAGATGCTTGGTAGTATCAGATGATTTCAAGTGGATATTAGCTAAATTTCTCCATGAAACTACTCATGGTACAGACACATTGATTGTGATCTTAAGTCAATGTTCGTGGAGAAACTTTAGAAAGACAGCTGAGGTTATTTTCATGGTGTGTGTCACCTGTCGGCAATGTAACTGTAAAGGAGACAAACACACGGCCAGGAACCAAAGATTCAAGGTCCCTTTGTACACCTTCCAGGTGATTTTTATTCAGGTTCTATTCTCCATGGGAAAATGTGTGTAAATACAAAAATATATTTTAGCAATTATGTATCTATTTTCAGAATTGGTTGAAAATCTTCAATTCTGAAGATCTACAGTTATTATAGTTACTAAAAAATTGCTGAATTTTGTTTCCAACCAGAGGCATGCCAACTTTTACATCACATGACTGAGACACACTTCATATGACCCATTATAAAGAACCCTGTGAGACCTAAACACTTTCTCAAAAATGATATTACCTTTATTTACCACAATCTTTTGAAAAGGTTGAAGGAACAAGTTACATCCTTACCTTAGAACTGGTAATGCTTTCAGAAACCCCTGAGTTTCCTCATCCAAAGGAAATCCCATTAGCCTTTACCGCCACATGGCTTACTTTCTTGGAGCCCCATCAGTTATCTCCCTATGAATTAGTAACTGGAAGGCCGGTGACCTCAGGGATTCCACCTACAATACTAGAGTCTTTCCTGCTACATGAAGGCATAGCAAAACACTGCAAGAGACTCATGTACTATACCCGATCCAATCAACTAACAGCATCGTCTTCCTAAAGAGCCTCTTCATAATCTTCAACCACAAGGTTTCATAGATTAGAAGAGACATCAGACAAAAATTTCTCTTAAAACTCAATGAAAGGAATCTTTAAGCACCTTCAAAAGGATTTTATCCACCTTCCATTCTCTGTGGGGTTTGAATTTGTTTTAGTTGCTGTATTTTTTTCGTTTTGCCCCCCACTTACTATACCCCTTCCTTTTGGATTGTGCCACCTCTCATTTCCTGCTCTCTCTTCAGGTTTCATTGCCCTGACCAGTCAGCTCTTGTCTTTTCTCCTACGTTCACTACATCTCTGACTTCTTCAAATCCTAGCCCTGATAGGGCTGCCTAGAGGACGAGGAGGAGTTGGGACTGAAGCCCAGCCTGTCACTCTTAGTCATTCGGTACAATACAGCATTGAAATTCCAGGGAGTCGGTCTTTAGGTTCACATATTACAATCAAAGAATCAGTTAGGAATTCCACACACCTGGGAGACCATTCCAGTAGAGGATCCCACACCTTAGATTCTCAGAGATGCACTGCCCTCGTTTTACACCGCGGGATGAGCCAGCTATCACTGAGATAAAATTGCCATCAAATGAGGCCGCAGGGAATTACAACTGATCACATTTCCACTTGCACCTACATGGGCCAATGACTTTATACAAATCTATCTATAACCAGAAGAAGAACAAATTATTGCGTCCGTTTATTTACCCTTACTTGTCATCCAAAAGACACTAATGGAGATCCAAATCTGTAACCAGCTAATGTAAGGCCTTGGTTCTGACCTTGTATAATAAATATCTTTTTTCCTGGCTATCCATGTGCTCCTACCAAATACTATTTCCTTTGTGTCCAAAATGCCTGGACCTATTTTTCTCAGACTAACACCTCCTGCACTTAGGACAGTATTTCCAGATTTATCTGTACACAGAGACACTGAGTCCATAAATAACCAAGGCTGGAGAATCCAACTCAGACATGAGTTGCAAAATAAGGCTATATTTGATTATTCAGGCACTCTACCTGGGAGAAACACTGATTCATTGTTTATGTGAATGATCAGAGCAGTGTTCCCAGTAGGGGCGTGGGGAATGATACAAATAGAAAAGACTAGGAAACTTGCTACTAACTTTGGCAAATGTTATTGATGATAACCATTTTTGCCATAGATGGAATATAGATCAGTCTCAACTAGTTGGCAGAAGTCATGATAGACAATTACATTGTTCTAGATTTCTTGTTGGCTAGTCATTCATGGTGGCTTCTGTGCCGTTGTTGATGTTTTTGTTGTGTTTGGATCAATGAAATGGAGAGGTTAAACAGGCTATACATCACTTTAAAGATAATGCTATCTGGCTCTCTATGGTTGATCCTCATGCCCTACGGGATTTGCTCTCTTGATTGGGGGGTGGCTATTGGGGTTAATGATTCCAAAGCATCTTACAGAGAATGGTGTTTGTTCATATTTTTTTATTTTTTTTATTATGTTATGTTTGTCACCAGACAGTACATCATTAGTTGTTGATGTAGTGTTCCATGATTCATGGTTTGTGTATAACACCCAGTGCTCCATGCAATATGTGCCCTCCTTAATACCCATCACTGGGCTCACCCATCCCCCCCCACCCTCTCCTCTAAAACCCTCAGTTTCTGAGTCCATAGCCTCTCATAGTTCATCTCCCCCTCTGATTCCCCCTTCATTTTTCCCTTTCTTCTACTAATCTCCTCCATGCTATTCCTTATGTTCCACATATAAGTGAAACCATATGGCAATTGTCTTTCTCTACTTGACTTATCTCACTCAGCATAATCTCCTAATCTCCTCCAGTCCCATCCATATTGATGTAAAAGTTGGGTCTTCATCCTTTCCTATGGGTAATATTCCATCATATACATGAATCACATCTTCTTATCTTTTCGTCTGTTGAAGGGCATCTCAGCTCCTTCCATAGTATTTTAGTCGTAGTGGTCCTGATGCTGATCTGTTGCATTCTATCCCAGAATCTTAGGTTCTTCTGTGTGGTTCCTCTCTCAACAGGTGATCACCATGATGATGTAACAGCAAAAAGGTCCAGCAAATCTCAAGATACAGTTGACTAGTGAGACAACTGGACAGCCCACAAGCAATAAAGATCTAGATCTCTAGCCTTCCCTGAACTGGTCAGCTGCTTGCAAGCTGAAGAGAGTAACCTTAAGGGGAGGGCTGAGATTTGAATATACAAATGATTATTGGGTTATAGCAAGAGACAGTGACTGTTCCCTATATAACACTAGCGCTCGAATCCACAATCTCTGCAGCTACCAGCCCAGGAAGCCAAGCCATTCCCCTCTGAAGCACTTAGAACATTCAGGGCGTATTCAATATCTGCCAGTTTCCCTACTGTTTCCTTCCATTTCCAACTCAGAGTCAATCATTTCTAGTTAGCTAGACGCCAGCTACACCATGCCCACAACCTCCAATCAGCCTCTCCCTAGTTCTCTATGGCTTTCCTATGTCCATCCCCAACTCTGAGTCTCTGCCAAAGGCAGCAGGGGTACCATGGGCCACACATCTTTTTATGCAATGAATTAGTCTAGACCCTCTGAGAGGCAGGTGACAGAATGGGATTAGACACGTAGGAGATTTAGAGGGGAAAACACCTATGCAGGAACATAACAAGAGAGCTGGAGCTGGCTGGGAGAGTTCTCAGAGACTATCAGTGGTCTGGCCCCTGTGAAGGAGGGCAGGAAGCCAGGAAGGCAGGGAGGAAGGATGCAAAGGAGGAAGAAGGCAGGGAGGGAGGAAAAGAGGGACAGAGGACTTAGACTATGCCAAGCCTGTACTAGGAAATGTAGTCTTGAAATGATGGCCTTCTGCATCCTCCTGCCTACAGGAGGAGCCCCATGTGGGAAGTATAGCCTCGGAGTGAATGCACTTAGATTTCAGAGTGCAGCTGCTTGGGCCTTTGGCCAATGATGCTCCACAAAGCAGGAAATCCAAGTGGTTTGTTAAGGGCTAAATTGTGTCCTGACAAAATTCACATTGAATTTCGAATTCCCAGAACTTAAAATGTAACCGTGTTTGGAGACAGCACCTTTAGAAAGGTAATTAAGTTAGAATGAGGCCAATAAGATGAGGCCCTAATCCTATGCAGCTGGTGTCCTTATAAGAAAAAGAAGAGACACTTGGGGATATGAATGGACAGAGGAACAAGGATGTTGGGGCACAGGGAGAAGGCAGCCATCTGCAACCAAGGAGAGAGCCGCAGGAGAAACCCAACTGGTTGTCACCTTGGTCCTAGACTTCCAGTCTCCAAAACTGTGAGAAATAAACTTGTTAGTCTAAGGCACTCAGACCGTACGATTTTGTTATGGCATCCCTAGCAAAGTAACACCAGGTGCATTTTCAGGATGGCCATAAATACTATAAAATGTGGGTGTGTGTCAGGAAGCAAGTGTTAGCGAGGATGTGGAGAAGAGGAACCCTTGTGCACTGTTGGTGGGAATGCAGACCGGTGCAGCCACTGTGGGAAATGATATGGAGGTTCCTGAAAAAGTTAAAAATAGAGCTACCCTACAATCCAGTAATCACACTATTAGGTATTTACCCCCAAAATACAAAACCACTGATTTAAAGGGTTACATGCTTCAATATGTTTATTGCAGAATTATTTACAATAGCCAAATTATGGAAGCATGTCTATTGATAGATGAACAAAGATTTAGTATATGTATATATTATATATATAATGGAATATTGAAATGGAATATTATTCAGCCATAAAAAAGGAAAGAAATCCTGCCATTTGCAACTACATGGATGGAGGTAGAGAAAAACAAAACAAGTCAGAGAAAGACAAATACCATATAGTTTCACTCATATGTGGAATTTAAGAAAGAAAACAAGTGAGAAAAAGGAAAAAAAGGGAGAGAGAGAGAGAGAAACCAAGAAACAGACTCTTAACTCTAGAGAACACGCTGATGGTTACCATGGGGGAAGAAAGTAGGGGGGGGGCAGGTGATGGGGATGAAGAAGGGCACTTTTTGTAACGAGCACCGCGTGATGCATGGGAGTGTGGAATCACTATATTGTAACCCTGAGCCAATAGAACACGGTATGTTAACTATACCGAAATTAAAATTAAAAACTTAATGAAGGAAGAGAAAGGGGGAAAAAATGGGTGTATCGATGGGTGTGAGTCTGTATATGTGTGAATGTATGTGTGTGTAGATATTCATTTCGTCCTCACAAGGACGAAATGAGAGAAACTCTCTCCCTATGAAAGAGTTACTATTATTAGCCTCCTTTTCTGAGGCGAAGATAGCTTAAATTTGTCCCACTTCATGCTGCTCATAACTGGTGACAAGATT